>VDFB02274237.1:0-194683 GCA_007258455.2 Sequoia sempervirens | reverse complement strand
TCGATCTTTGATGGCACAAAGAACGAGAATGTACGCGAAAATGCCCCTACTCACACTCGCACAAGATTGTTCAATTTTTAAGCCCCAAAATGAAGTGTTTCAAAGCAATAAAATGTGCTTTGAGTGTTTCTCTTGCACCCTAGATCGCACGAAGCGCAAGGGGAGAGGATACGCACTCAAAAGACAAAATAACACAATCAAGCACTTGTTCGTTTTAGCCTCAAAGCAATGATGACTTCATTTTAAGCACCAAAATCAAGTGTGAAGTTTGCCTTGTTCAATTTTAAACCAAAATGAAATCTAGTAAATTTGTTCTAAGGTTCGTTTTAAGCCCTTTGCAATGAAAAACAATTTGTTCGTTTTAGCCCCAATTGAAAACTAATGTTCTAAAACGAAAAGGAAAACAATTTCGTGAAGTGTTGATCAAACACTTAAAGTGTTAAAAAACACATTGTGTTTTCAAAGAAAAGAAAAAATCTTTCCCTCCTTTCGTTTTCGTTTTGTGAAGTAGTTTTGATCAAAGTGTTAAAAAACACATTGTGTTTTCAAACAAAAATCCTCCTCCTCTTTTGCTTTGCAAGCTTTTCGCCTTCGTTGTTTTTGTACCTTTGCTTTTCCTTTGTTTGCTTTTGTACCTATTAAACAAAAGGTAAGCATGTGAGAATCAAAACATTAAACTTATTTTGATAACTATCTTTAAATGATAACATGACTTCAATTGAATAAATCAATTAATCACAAAGGATGTCATTTAAAAGCATCATCACAAATTTAGAATTTTAGCTATGGTTATAAGGATGAAAATATTTCGTAATACAATGCTAATGAATTACATCAATGAACCAACTTAAAAGAAAGTATTCTCTTCCATTTCAAATGTTAACTATCAATCCAAAGGAGTATACCTTTCAAAGGCACCCTTCTTATTCTAAAGGTTGGCTAAAAAAAATCACAATGATTTTGATGAAAATTAATGCTTAATTTTGTGACCCCACAACATACTTAAATCGATATCCCTACTCTCACTTTACCCAAGATCAACTCATATTGCAGTTATGGAAGGTAGAATTGACAAACATGGATGATCTTATATTTCTAATGCATACGAGTTAATGCAGATTTGACATATGAGGTAGATTTTTGATGAAAATGAAGGTCCTTTCGTAGTGCTCTTAGCAAGGCCTTGATGCAATAAAGGCGTGGTTTCAGTAGTTAAGGGTGGACTGTACTCCAAAAGACGTGCTTTTCTCCTTTGCCTCTTAAGTCAACAATTGTCATAAATGCCTGAGGCAGCTGCGCCAGCCAAGCATTGAATATGGCCACTCCTTGTGAGAATAGATTTCAGACCCTCTTCAAGAATATTTTACCAGTATGCACGAGCTTTCTAAGATTTAGGAAAGATTTGTAATCACTTTCTGCGCAAATCAGATTGTCTAGGCAGATTTGTAATCACTTTCTGCGCAAATCAGATTATCTAGTGAACAATATTTTCAGTGAACTCCATAAGGTGGCCTTTTTAATTCAACTACCTAGAAATGGCACGCAGGAAAGGTATTAGAAAACATTAAATACATATTACTGGCAGGTGTAAGAGTCAAATATCTGCCACCATTTCTATCTTAGAATAATGATCAGGCCTGCGCAACTAGAGTGGAAGCCTAGGATTAAAGTTACATCCGACAAATTTTGGGTCTTAGCACGTCTGGCCATAACAATACCGTTGCCTATGCAGCTTGGATATCACTACAACGCATTTATTGATTGCAGAAAGAGCATTTCAGACTTCTTATACTCAGATTTGAAAAGTATGTTAATACTGTGGGCGACTTAAATAATTCTTTATATTCATTGAAGACAAAGAAGCATGCCGACAAGAAGCTTGAAAGAGAAGGATGTGAATAGACCGAAGGGAGTTTACAACACTATTTGCCTATTTTTAGAATATCTTGTTTAAACATCAGAAAGCATTATCAACTGCGCAAGTGAAGAAGAAACAAGCTACTTTAAATGCATACATTTATCAAAGTTTAGCCTGTGGTGAGAAGAAAGGTATACAGAGATAAACTGAACCTTTGGAAAGCGATCTTTATTTCAATTTGCCTGATTTCTTAAAAGGCAGTGGTGTATTCAAAGAAATTTAAGGCTCTATCAGAACAGACACGAGTTAGAAACGGTACCAAAGGCAGCTATTCTATTAACACAAGGCAAAGCATTTAGAATAAAACTCAGAATAAAGACATGCATGCACGTAATCAAGGACTTTCAACTAATCCCCAGTAAACCAGTGAAGTTTAAGGGAAAAGACAAGAACTTCACAAGGAGGCCCTCCTTCTAGCGCCAAATGTAGGACCCTAAATCTGCATTGGATCAAAAACAAAAACCATTAGTATTGTTAGTAAACCAAAACAAACCAAAAGATCCCCTATAAGATTCATCTAATCACAAGAATGATGTCAAAGAAACAAGCAAAACATAGAAATGCATCATTCTAATGAATCAAACTAGCATCTTATAGTGGATTGGTGTCACATGTGCTAGTGACCCTTTCCCAACCCTTGATAAAATAAGCTTAGATGATGATGATAAGATGGAAATGATGAGCAAAATTAGTTCTCAAGGAGAGTAACTTTGCATATGCTTTTTGGATGAAATTGTGGAGGATTTTCTTGAGGATGATGCTTGTATTTAAAGATTTTCAAAATGTTGAATGTTGAAGAGGGACCAATGTGGGATTAAGATTCTGCCAATGAGATAAGGACACTTGTCATCATGTGATTAGTTGATGTGTGTGCAAGATTTGGGAAGAGTGCCCAAGAGGGGGAAAATTTGAATTCAAATTTTGCCATAAATGCTGAGAGGGGGACAAGGAAAAATAGCAATAAATGCCCTGTTTGACTTGTCATGTTGAGGGAAAATGAGTGCTTTAATAAATCAATAAAATTGATTTATTGTGCAAGTGGCTAGGTCTAGATAATGCAAGTGGGATGGATGTGACATGCATTAGATTAGGATTAGATGATGATCATGTTGATTAATGCTGATTAGATGAGTTGACATTTTGG
The DNA here is from genome assembly GCA_007258455.2 of Sequoia sempervirens. Taxonomy (NCBI): domain Eukaryota; kingdom Viridiplantae; phylum Streptophyta; class Pinopsida; order Cupressales; family Cupressaceae; genus Sequoia; species Sequoia sempervirens. The sequence goes on along the minus strand of VDFB02274237.1, from coordinate 191,621 downwards.
ACTTTGATATTCTGATTTATTTAAATCCAGAAAATGATGGAAAATGTATGATTTGGATTTGATTTAAATAAAGTCCTGATTTATTGGATGAATGGAATATGATTATGCATGATGTAAATTTGACGGTCTACACTTTCTTTTCTTATTCTTCTTGTCCTACCGTGAGAGGCATTTCTTTATCATGATTAGGACCTCCATCGTGCTCCCCAATTGGAAGTTCAGTGTATTCCATTTTATCACTTGACTCTCCTTCTTCCTTGGAAGGTGGCCTTTCCCCTTCCTCTCCGGCATCCTTCAATTGTCGAGCCAATTCCTCCTTGAGGTATGTATTGAAGGTCTCCACAATATACTTGGTGTTGGAATCTTCTTCTTCATCACTCTCAGAGGACTCTATTTCTTCTCCTTCATGGACCACCTCATCAATTTCCAAATGCTGGTGTTCTAGGTGTTCATGGTAATCGTCTGCTTCCTCCTCGATCCCTTTTGTGGCTCTTTTTCTCATCTTTCCCACTCCTTGGATATTTTCATTGTGGCTTTAATCTTTGGTGATTTAGTTGGAGGATTTGAAGTAGGAATGTTGGCTAGAACCTATGCCAGGGCAGCTTGGATAGTTGGATTCATCAATACTTTAGAGAGCTCCGTAGGAACATTCTGCATATGTCAGGAGAATTCCTCTGGCAGTGACAGTGTGAGCATTTGTATTGTTGTTATTACCAAGGGTAGTGATGTAGTTGGAGACATGGAAATAGAGGAAAGTGGAGAAGTGGTGGCAAAGGAAGAGTCTATGGTCACAACCTGCACGATGGGTGGAGAAGAGGCAAGATGGACTGAGATATCCACCACAAGCGGAGAAGTAGCTACCATCACCTGGGAATTAGGTGGAGAGGCAGCAGTAATGGAGGCAGTAGGTGGAGATTTTGGTTGCTCAACCTCTATTTCCTCTCCCTCATGGAGTGGATCCTCTTGAATAGTAGGCATTTCAGTGAAACTGCCTGATCTTTTATGTTTCTTGAAAGGTTCTCCCTCCAAACCCTTTCTCGCTTACACCTTAGGATTGGGCTGTTGTTCAACCATCTATTTTATCTTCCTTGATTTGGTTAATAGAGGATACTTTGAAGTCTCTCCTAATGTGGCAGTAGTTGTCCCACTGTCTGTTTTGCTTGTTGGCTCATTCTCGAGCCCCTCATAGTTCAAAGTGACCCCTTTCTACTTTAATTGGGCAATTCGCCTGACAATCCACTCTTTTGTTCTGGCCTCAATGGGCTTGGTTAGAATGTCAAGGTTATCAGCCTCCTATTCATCCCAGTCAATCAGTGGCAATGGGAGGTTGGTGACTGTGCTATACCGATGATCTATCACTATATTTTCATCTTCTTCTACTTGATTTGGTATGGGGAATAGATTGACCTTTACAAAATATGCGGACATCTGCATATATTTCCTCATTCACACTTCATTATCGTCTTTGCAATTAACCCAAAAATCCTCGATGTTATGTAGATGGACATATTCAAGTCCAAATTCCTTCTTGATATGGCCATAGGGGTCCATTCATGGCTAGGCAGTGTGGAGTCTCAAATGGTATTCGGCCAATTCCTTTTCTGAATTGTCGACACACTGAGAGGTATGGAGTTCATATAGCCCTTGGCCGAAGGAGAGGGGATAAGGAATCCCTGCCCTATTTTTTTTGCTCAAAAGGGTGTGTACATGTCGTAGCTCCCGAGAGAGCTCTAGCAGTATTATTCAGTCATTAGGATACTGGGGCAGCTTGTTTGGCCTTTCTGAAAATCCTTCAACACGAATGTAGATGAACTTCAGGTACTAGATGAACAAGAAGGAAAACTATTTTAAAAATGCATTGGCACTGTGGGAGACTCCCCTCTTGAAGTCACCCTCGAGTAATCTGATAATATGACCTATGAAAGCATCATTCACCCTGCAGTAATCCCTCTTGAAGTTTCTTAATTGCAGTTGAGGGTAATTATCAAAAAAATTCAACTCCCTACTTGGTCCCTCATCCAGAGCTCTAAAAAAACCTCTATACTGCACTTGTTCGGCCAGTGAGTAGACCAAGTAGGAGGTCATGTAAAACCTAGAGGTTTTCTTTACAGCCATAAATTGCTCATGGAAGCAGTCACTAATTATCCCTGCCTAGTAAAACTTGGTTTCTCCATGGAGAATCTCTTCAACAAAGTATAGCATCCATTCTTGGAAGTAAGTAGCAATGGGAAGGCCCATTACTCTGCTTAGTAGGGTCACCAAATCATGGTAATCTTCATAAAATTCACTACGAAAGAGATCCTAGGGAACCTTTGCAGCACTGCCCCTCCTTTCCTTCAACTAGTACTGATTAATGAGTCTTTTGCACTTGAGAGGGTCTTGATCCCACATAGCTTTGCCATCCTCCATGGTAGGCAGTTCCATCTCCCCAAAGGTAGGGATATGAAAAGTCCTTGTTATTTCCTTAGCAGACATGTTAGCCAAAACATTTCCATCTCTGTCTACTATGGTTTTGGTTTCCTCTTGATAATCCTCCTTGCACACCATAACAAGATTAGGGGTGACGAGGGCTAGAGGAAAGCACAAAGCTTTAGCCAGCCCACTGCTTCTGATATTCCTTGCATTCTCTTTTTTTTGGTTGATTCAGACTCTCTACTTGAATTCATCGATGTCTACTTTTCTAATGTTTGTGTCTGTGACCCCCTTCCAGGTTGAAGTTACTTTGGATTTCAAAGGTTCCCCTTAGAACTAATACTTCATCTGGTCCTTATCTTCTTTTCCATGGGGTGCCTTAGTTTTCTTTCGTTTATCTTTCTTTGCGACCTCTCCTGGGTCCTACACCTGATTCCATATATCCTGCGGGAAAAAGAGAGCTGAGCATATTTGAGCACGAAAACATGGAAATGTTAGAAAAATCTCTGCAAACAGAGTTAGATTGGATAATTCAGCATTTGTAAAATCTAACATATAATCCAGATTGTCATTAGCAGTGCACAGGAGGGAGTTTGGATGATTTGGGCCCCAGGGGTCGGACTTCCCTGGCCTAATGGCTATTTTAGAGTTGTTGCAGGAGGGATGGAAATCAAGGTACACCAGCCCACCTTTGTGTTTTTTCAATTTTGAAGGATCCACTAAGGAGAGGGCCTTAATTCAATATATGGGTCAAAGTCAATTCTTTGATTGGAGGGTGTTTGGATCACCTTTTGGGTGATTGGAACTAGAGAGGAGCTCTACCATTTAAGGTTTTCCATTTGAAATGGCTCTCGTGAGATGGAATTCCAGGGTAGGAGTTTTGGATGGCGGGACTCGCAAGTCCAGAAGATGGTCAATATCCCTCTTGACAACTTGGGCATTTCAAGCCAGAGGGAGCGGAATGACATTGGGTGTTTGTCGCTTAAGGATGGTGGATGTCAGTCAGAGCTCTAATGGGAGAAACCTGGGTAGTCAAGTCTGGATGAAGGCATGGTCATTTACCTTGTGTTCACTTAGTTAAAAGTTCTATGTCCGAGGCAAGGTCAGGTTTCGATGGCTAGGAGGACAAGTGCAGTTTTCCCTAAAGCTACGATGGTGATGGGACGGAGTCCCAATCACAGAGACCCGACACCAAGAGTCCGAAGGAGGTTAAGTACTTTCCAGTTTTCTCTTTTCATTTATGATAGTTTCTAGATGAGTGGAACCTGAAGGGTGGGAGGATGGATGTTGATGGCTGCAAAAGTTGGCAGGTTTGGGATGATAGCCTGGGAATGGAAGTTCGTAGGGCGGGACCCGGAGGATACAAAGCACCTGATTGTTTGTTCATGAAATCCACCGGTGGAAAAGGAGTCAAGGTTTGAAGCATCAGAAGGCTGGGATTGCACTTCAACCTAGCACAGTGAGCTATGAGCGGAGCCCCAGGGATGAAGTCCCATGATCGCAGACCCGGGAAGCCTGCTGAGCTCAATTTTAGTTTTTGAGTTTTCGCCAAGTTTCAATGGCGAGAGGGTGGAGTCCTCCCATGATGGTGGACCCAATAGCAAGGTCTTTGGTCTGGAAGTTACCTTTTTTTTCAAGTTTTGGCGACAATGATGAGGAGGCCTGGGCATGCAGAACATGAATGCTCTGGCCAAAGAACAGGGTCGAGAGGACAAGGTTTTGCGGCTTTCTAGTAGGTGATTTCGATGGTTTTTCAAGTTTCCATCACATGGGTTTTGGGCGCCTTGTTCTTCTCTATCTAGGGCATGTGTTTTCTTCTTTTAAATTCATTCATTTTACTAGAAATCAAGGGAAAACACAACATGGAGTGCAGACGACCGACTCACCTCAAGAACTTGATAAAGGATGTGATCAAATCAACTAGAAAACACGTTTGATTTGCGGTAGCACTCGTCGGGCTCGGAGGCCTGCATGGGGAGATGGATCTTTGATTGGCTCTGATTGGATCTAATCAAATTGACATGTGAAAATGACAGTTCAGAGCCAGCTATATATAGAAAAGGTGGCATTAAATGTAGCCATTAAATGCCAATAGGAATGACCCAAGGTTGGTGGGTTACAAATTCAAAATCAGTCGTGGGGGTGTCGGGATATGATGGTCCAGTGGCTATCGATGGATAGCGGTGTAATTTCTTGGTGATGATTAGATAGCGCTGAAGGGGTCAGGTTTCTACCAGCGAAAAGTCGTTTGGTGTTGGGCATTTGGAAGTTTAGCACAAATCAGACAGGAACACCGGGTTCCAATGGGTAGAAAGTCACCAGATGAAAGCCCTAAGGGATGAAGAAGAGGCAACGGATGTCTGATAGGGGAGACCCCAAAGGGTGGGCCCGGATGAGTCCCAGGGATGCTAACTTTAAAGCACTAAAGCAAACACCTGATGGGAACCCACAAAGACTTAGAACCTAGAAAATTTGAGGGGGTGAAACATGGTCAATTTAAGATGACTTCTTTAGGACTCACTGACCATTTTGGTACACCAAAACAAGGGGCACACAAAATGAGATAGAAAAAAACAACCTGGCGAAGTGAAGGAAAGAGAGGGTCCCTGTTCTGAATGGGGCGTGTGTGCTAAGGGCACAACACCTTTGACATATTTTAATTTCAGGAAACTTATGTACAAAATCAGCAAAAATTTTGGTTTGAGTGGTATCCAAATAATGCTTTGGATGTGGCTCACGGATTTTACTACCAATTCTCCTTCTTACAACATCTCTTTGATTAGGAGAGGTCCTTGAGTTATCCTTCCAATAATATACTATTAAATATCTCAAGCCTTGAGCAATTCTTTTATCTTTATGTGGCACTCTACCTAAGAATTCCCATAACTCATTGCTATTTGGATCCTCCAATCTTTCACACCTTCCTTTGGATCTTATTAGATATGATCTACTTATTTTCAAAGACTTACTTCTCTTTGTAAGGTTCACCTCGTTCCTTGTTTTACTTCTTAGCAGTTTTGTTGTCATCACATGCCATGTGGCACAACTATCCTTCGTGCGTGAGGTAGAACCCACGCTCTCGTATGCACTCATCAAGTTCTTTACAATGGAATTTTCACTTCAGTCATTTGAAACTCTCAACCCAAGAGCCTTCATGGTGGGCCTAAATTTGAGTTGCCTCATCATTTCAACAAATAGTTGGCATCTTCCACCCTCACTTAGATTCTTAAAAAATAAACTCCATATACTCTGTGCAAATCTTTGACATGTACATTTTGGAATCTTATTAGGAATCCATTTCAAAACATTGGAATCAATATCAATCAAAAATCTAGGTTTTCTATGCAAAACTCTAGGAGTTCTCAAATGTAAATATGTGTCAATGTTAGGAATGTCAACAACATCGGGGATAGATCACGTACCTTCAATTGGAGATGCAATTGATGACTTCAAATAGAGGTGTGTTTGCTGACGTACTTTGGAAACACAATGTTGTTGATGGTGTGTCTTCAACTGTAGATGTGATTTTTGATGTAATTGGAAGGCCACATGTTGTTGTTGGTGTGTCTTCAACTGGAGATGTGCATTAAACTTCACCTATGGTTGATGATGTGCCTCCAACTTGGGGATCCATTTGTGTCCTTCGATGAACTTTTTTCATTCATTCCCTTTGTTTTTCCAATTGGACATCTCTCTTAGATTGCACAGGAATTTCTAGATGTATGGGCTACAATTCATTTGCTTCACGAGCTGCAATTTTTTATTCTCTTCTCCTTGCATTTTTTATTGCACATTCTTCTAGTGTTAGAGGCTTTGGTTGTTTCCTCATCATGACATTGAATGCTACATGTTCAAAAACACACATAGAACAAAAGTAAGTAATGCATTTTATGAAACATATTGATAACACTGATTACATTGCATTTTATTGAACATACCAAAGCATTTTATGAAAGAAGGTTGTGAGCTATTTGGAATTATCAAACATGTCTATGCTACGACATTTTTCATACATACATCTACCTCCATACCACAAGAAAAGTACTTGTAATGCATTTTTTCAAACATATGCATACCGCTAATTACATTGCATTTTATGAAACTGGTGCAGGGGCACCAAGGTTATTGAGCAAATTTGGTTCATGGAAGTCTTAAGTTAGTTTTGTGTTTTGAGTTTTTTCAATTGAATAAGGTCATATTAGACCAATTTTTAATTTAATGAGTCATGTTAGTTGTTTTTGGGGTTCATTGTGCAAATTTTGCAAATCTTGTAAAATGTTGTCATATTCAAAAGTTGCAAAATGCAAAAAAATGCAAGTTTGGGGGAGACCAATAGTCATACAACCCAAAAGTCAGTTTTGGTATTTTTTTAGGTTGGTTAAGGTTTAAATATGTGGGGAACTCGAACGAAGAGGTGGTTGATCATTTTTTGAAGAAGAAATCAATAAAAATTCTCTTTTTTGTGTAATTTTCTACAAATTTGTTGCTCACAGCAACTATATGGTTTCGTATAGAAGTATGTTGCTCTAAAAGCTCTTGAAATTTTTAGATATATGTGTTAGCTCCAATTTGGATTTGGAGTGAAGATATTTCATTGAGTTTCAATTTTTTATTGGAATTTTATCACAAGCGGGTCTGTACAGTCAAGTTAAGGGTTTTGAAGACCTAAAATGAATTAATGGATCATTACACTATTGTATCTACTGTGGCTTGGTGGAATGGGCCTAATAATGTGGGATCAGATGTAGTAGGCCAATAAGAGTAGGGAAGGAGTTTGGGAGAGTTTTGGTTGTTGTCCTCATTGAAATTTATGAGTTGTTACCATGAAAGTGGTGGCTCAATGTTGAAATTTATTTTAAAATCACTCAAGAAGATTGGAAGTTGGTTCTAAAGGTTTGTGCAGACCTTTAACAATGTGTTAGAATGGTTTTGGAGAGCAAGGGAGGCCATATGAGGGTTTGGGCATGATGCCCTAGTTGTCAAAATTGTGTATTTTGAGTGAAAGTTGATGGTTAAGGGTTGGTAAATGTTGTAAACTCTTGGGGCAGCTTATTTTGGTGAATGTTTAAGCATGTGCAGGCCATATGAAGCATTTTTTATGCAATGATAAAGTGCAAAGGCATTGGGAAGTGGGATTTTCAATAAATCGCTCCTTAAATTAGGCAAAGTGAGTGTTTTGTAACTTGGTGACTTGGTGGACATTCCTCCTTTTGAAAGTTGGTGTTTTGGACTATTTGAGACCTATGGAGAAGGTCTGAGCATATTTTTTCAATTGGGAAGGTTATTGGATAGGTGTTGCTTTGTAAATGTGGCCTAATTGGCCTATTGGGACAACATAGAAGCTCTGAATTGAGAGTGTTGGTCCAAAGTGACCTATGATGCTTTTGAGATATGCTTTGTAAGGAGATAAAGGGTGCTTGGAAATATGGTTGGTTTATGGGTTTGAGGGGAGTATTTGGAGTGTGGAAAAGTTCTTAGGAGCAAAGACTTGTGTCAAACCCAAGGTATATGTTGCTGCCACCTTTGGAAACTAGAGAATCTTGTGCTTATTTTACCTTTTTTTTCTTAGAATGGTAAATGGTATGAATGAATGAAAACTTTCATTAAACCAACTATGTCTTGAGTCACTTGAAATTATCGAAGCACATGATGAAGGTGAATTTTTTATGGCACAAAAAAAAATGGAAACTTGCATTAACATTGATGAAAGCTCCTAGGTTTTCCAAATTATTTGAAAATAAAAGTTTTCCCACAGCCATCAGTAGTAATAAATTTGAATCTATTATGTCATGTTTTCAATCTAATATCTTCAATCTCCTAAAAATTAAACTTTTACATGCAGTATCCATCTAATTTAATATTGAATTCTATGTGTAACAATGAAGATTAAAAAAATCATCAAATGAATGGTCTATAAATTGTCAAAACAAAACAAAAAAACTGAATATAAACATCTACCTAAAATGAAATAGGTTAAATTCCACTAGCCATGCTAAAAATGGACTACTATAAGAAATGCAAATAGAATTCATAAGCAAATTTGTGTTAATTTGATGTCCTTTATATAATTTTAAACATGAATTCATCTAAATTATGTCATGTTTTTCATTTTTTCTCTTCAAACTCATCAAAATTAAACTTTTTTATGCAACTCTCATCTAATTCAATGTTGATTTCTATGTTCAATTGTTATGATTAATAAAATCATTAAAGGAATTTAGATTATTGTCAAAAATAAACAAACATACTAAATATAATATTTCAATATTACCAAAATGAATATATTACCTGAGATAATGTAAAATGATGTAGAAACTTCAAAATGTCTTCATTTGCATTGTATGGCATGCAAATTGGTGGTAAAAAGGTGATGGATCAAGCATAGATTGGTACAATAAGGAGTCAACTGCATAACAAAGGTGTTTCTATGTTGGATAAAGCATTGAACCAAAAAATTACATAAGCATGTGAGCACAAATCACAGGGTCAACCCCTATTTTACCGTTTCAAGGTAAAACACATTTGGCGCTCACCAAATTTGGAGAGTGCCAAATTTGGAGAGCACCAAATGTGTTGCTTTGAAATGCTTGAACACGGTATAAAGAGGAAGGGAGTGAGACTTGAGATAGAGGGAAAGGGGATATGAGTGAGATATTAGTCTAAGTAGTGTGCTAGGGACTGAGACCTAAGAGAGATAAAGACTTGAGATGGATAGAGAGTTATCCAGTTAGGGTGGGGGGAAAGACATAACAATGGGAGAGGGGTTGGAGTGAAATAGATTTTTCTACTCTCTACCCTCTACCCTTAAACTATAAATCGTAAACCCTTAAACCCTCTACCCTTTACCCTCAACCCTAAAACCCTCAACCCTCTCTCTCTCTCAACCTTACACCCTCTACCCTTAAATCGTAAACCATAAACCCTTAAACCCTCAACCCCCCCTCTCTCTCTCTCAACCCTACACCTTATACCCTTAAACTGTATACCCTAAACTCTAAAACCCTCAACCCCCCCTCTCTCTCTCTTAGCCCTCTACCCTCTACCCTCAACCCTCGACCCTTAAACCCTAAACCTTAAACCCTACTCTCAACCTCAACTCCTAAAACCCTAAACTCCTAAGCTCAAACCATCTACCCTCAACCTCAACCCTTAAACCCTAAAACCTCTTAAACTTTGAACCTTAAACCTCTACCCTCTACCCTCCTTAGTAAACCATAATTAACCCTAAACCCTCCTAAAACCCTCAACCTCTACGCTTCTCTCTCAACCCTACACCCTCTACCCCTAAACCGTAGTCCCTAAAACCCTAAAACCCTCTACCCTCTACCCATAACCTCTACCTCCTGACCTCAACCCTCTCTCTCTCTCTCACACTCCCTCTCTCTCTCTCCATTCTCTCACTCCTACCCCTTCTCCCACTCTTAGGTCTCTCTCTCACTCACTCACTCCCCCTATTTCTCTCCCCTCTACCCTTAACCCTTAACCCTATACCCTTAACCCTTAAACCCAGACCCTCTACCATAAACCCTCTCCCTCTCACTTTCTCTACCATAAACCATCAACCCTATAGGTCCTCAACCCTATGCCCTCAATTATCAACCCTCTAACCTAAACATTGGATCCTCAATCCTCATCTATCTATATCCCTTCATCCTCTTCTCTCCTCTCTATCTCACCTCTCCCTACATCTGTCTCTCCATCCATTCCTTCCTCTCTACCCTAATCTCTCAACCCTATACCCTCAACCCTTAAACCCTTCATCCTTAACCCTTAAACCCTCTACCCTTTACCCATAACCTTCTATCCTCTACCCTCTCTCTCTCTCACACACAATCCATCTCTCTCTCTCTAGTATCTCACTCCTACCCCTTCTCCCACTCTCAGGTATCTCTCCCTCTCACTCACTCCCTCTATTTCTCTCCCCTCTACCCTTAACCCTGTAACCTGTACCCTTAACCCTTAAACCCTCTACCCTTAACCCTCTAACCTCTACCCTAAACCCTCTCCCTCTCACTCTCTACCCTAAACCATCAACCCTATAGGTCCTCAACCCTATGCCCTCAATTATCAACCCTCTAACCTAAAAATTGGATCCTCAATCCTCATATATCTCTATCCCTTCCTCCTCTTATCCCCTTCTCTTCATCTCACTTCTCCCTCCATCTCTCCCTCCTTCCATTCCTCCCTCTTTACCCTAATCCCTCAACCCTATACCCTCAATCCTTAAACCCTCTACCCTTAACCCTTAAACCCTCTACCCTCTACCCTCTCTCTCTCTCACACACGCACACACACACTCCCTCTCTCTCTCTTTAGTCTCTCCATCCTACCCCTTCTCCCACTCTCAGGTCTCTCTCTCACTCACTCACTCCCTCTAATTATCTCCCCTCTACCCTATACCCTGTACCCTATACCCTGTACCTTGTACCCTTAACCCTTAAACCCTCTACCCTCTACCCTCTACCCTCTACCCTCTACCCTATACCCTGAACCCTCTCCATCTCATTCTCTCTATCCTAAACCATCAACCCTATAGGTCCTCAATCCTATGCCCTCAATTATCAACCCTCTAACCTAAACATTGGATCCTCAATCCTCATCTATCTCTATCCCTTCCTTCTCTTCTCTCCTTCTCTCTATCTCACTTCTACCTCCATCTCTCCCTCCATCCATTCCTCACTCTCTACCCTAATCCCTCAACCCTATACCCTCAACCCTATACCCTCAACCCTTAAACCCTCAACCCTCTACCCTTAACCCTTAAATCCTCTACCCTCTACCCATAACCCTCTACCCTCTACCCTTGACCCTCAACCCTCAACCCTCTCTCTCTCACACAAACACACACACTCCCTCTCTATCTCTCTCTAGTCTCTCCCTCCTACCACTTCTCCCACTCTCAGGTTTCTTTCTCTCTCACTCACTCCCTTTATTACTCTCCCCTCTACCCTTAACCCTATACCCTATACCCTTAACCCTTAAACCCTCTACCCTCTACCCTCTACCTTTAACCCTCTACCCTCAAAACCTAAACCCTCAACCCTCTCTTTCTCTCAACCCTCAACCCTCAACTCCCCCTCTCTCTCAACCCTACACCCTCTACCCTTAAACCCTAAACCCTAAACACTTAAACCCTAAACCCTTAAACCCTAAACCCTAAACCCTTAAACCCTTTACCCTCTACCCTTAACCCTCTATCCTTTACCCTCTACCCTCTACCCTCAACCCTCTACCCTCTACCCTCTACCCTCTACCCTTAACCCTCTACCCTCTACCCTCAACCCTAAAACTCTCAGCCCTCTCTCTTTGTCTATCTCTCTCTACCCTCTACCCTCTACCCTCAACCATCAACACTTGAACCCTAAACCCTAAACCCTAAAAAACCTAAACCCTCTAAAACCTCTAACCCTTAAAACCCTAAACCCTTAAACCTTTCAACCTCTATTTTATCAATCGTGACACCCACTACTCCTTAAAACCGTGAAAACCATAATCCCAAAACCCTAAACCCTAAAACCTCTTCCCTATACCCTCAACCCTCAACCCTTAAACCTTAAAACCCTCAACCCTCTACCCTTAACCAAGTCAAACCCTAAACCCTTAAACCCCCTACCCTAAACCATAAACCCCTAAACCCTCTACCTGGAAACTCCTTCCTCTCACTTTCTACCATAAAACCATCTAATTCTATAGCTCTCACAACCCTATGCCTCACTGTCAACCTTCACCTAAACATTGATCGTCAATCTCTCATCTATCTCTTATCACTTCCTCCTTCACTCTCTTCTCTATTCACTTTCCTCCATCTCCTTCATCCATTCCCCCTCTCTGACCCTAATCCTCAACCCCATACCCTCAACCCTAAAACCCTACCCTTCTTAACTCCTTAACCTCTACCTCTACCCATAACCCTCTACCCTCTAAATAAACCCTAAACCCTCTCTCTCTCTCTTCAAACACACAAACACTCCTCTCTCTCTCTCTCCAATCTCTCCCTCCTACCCCTTCTCCCACTCTCAGGTCTCTCTCTCTCACTCACTCCCTCTATTTCTCTCCCCTCTACCCTTAACCATGTACCCTATACCCTTAACCCTTAAACCCTCTACCCTCTACCCTCTACCCTCTACCCTAAACCCTCTCCCTCTCACTCTCTGCAATTCCTAAAACCATCAACCCTATAGGTCTCAATCCTATGCCATCAATTACTCATCCCTCTCAACATAAAAATTAGGATCCCTCAATCCTCGATATATTCTATGTCCCTTTCCTCCTTCTTTCTCCTCTCTATCTCACCTTCTCCTCCATCTTCTCCCTCCATCCATTCTCCCTCCTCTTTACCTGTCCCTCAACCCTTAAACCTCTTCTTAAACACTCTCAACTCCTTTGACCCCTCAACCTCAACTCCTTAAACCTCTAATTCTACCCTCAACCCCACACTTCTACCCTCAAACCTAATCCATCAACCCTATACCCCTCAACCCTAAAAAACTCAACACCCCAACATCATCCCCAAAACCCTCATCCCTCTTTCTTCTCCCCACTCTCAAGCATCTCCCCTCATGCCCATAAGAGAGGGAGAGAGAGTGGGGAGGGGGAGAGAGAGTGTATGGGAGAGAGTTAGAGGAGTGAGAGAGAAAGAGGGAGTGGGAGAGAGAGAGGAGTGGGAGAGAGACAGAGGAGTCGCAAGGAGAGAGCCAGAGAGAGACCTAAGAGAGGAGAGACTCTGAGAGAGAGAAGTGGAGGGAGCAGACCCAAGAGAGAGGGAGAGGGAGAGACTCCCAGAGAGCAGGAGGGAGAGGGGGAGGGAGAGGGAAGAGGGAAGTGGGATGAGGATACCCAAGAGAGAGAGAGTGAGATAGGTCAGGAAGGAGACACCCAAGAGAGAGGGAGAGACAAATATATATAGAGAGAGATAGAGGGGAGTGAGGAGAGAGAGGAAGGGGAGAGAGAGAGAGAGAGAGAGCGGGGATGTAGGAGGGAGAGACTTGAGAGAGAGGGAGAGAGGGAGAGGGGGTGTTGGGGAGAAACCTAAGAGAGAGGGAGAGGGAGAGATGGAGGGATGGAGAGACTTGAGAGAGAGGGAGAGGGAATAAAAGTGGGAGAGAGGGGGTGGGAGGGTGAGAGCTAAGAGAGTAGAAGAGATAGGGAGTGGGAGATAGAGGGATGTGAGAGATACAAGGAGTGAGAGAGAGAGAGAGACTCGAGAGAGGGAGAGAGACAAAGTGGGAGAGAGATAGAGGGGGTGGGAGAGAAAGAGAGAGGGAGAGGGTTTGGGAGGGAGAGACTTTAGAGAGAGAGAGGGAGAGGGGGTGGGCGAGAGAGACCTGGGAGAGAGGGAGAGAGAGTGGGAGAGAGATAGAGGGGGTGAGAGAGAGGGAGTGTGAGAGAGAGAGGGAGTGTGTGTCAGTGAGGGAATGAGAGAGGGGGGAGGGAGATACCTTAGAGAGATTGTGAGAGATTGAGGGAGAGAGATAGAGGGAGGGAGAGAGAGAGAGGGAGTGGGAGAGAGATGAGGGGAGTGAGTGAGAGACCTAAGAGAGGGAGAGGGGTAGGAGAGAGAGACTTGAGAGAGAGAGAGAGATAGAGAAAGATAACAACCTAAGAGAGGGAGATGGAGTGAGAGATAAAAATACTATAGGGGGAGAGAGAAAGGGAGAGTGAGAAAGGGATTTGGAGTGAGATAGATTTATCTAGGTAGGCTAGGAGGGAACAAGATCTTAGAGAGGGATTTGGAGTGTAAGAGAGTAGTTGATAGCATGGGAGGGAGTGAAACCTGAGAGAGAGGGAGAATTTAGAGGGATAGAGAGTTATCCAGTTAGGGTAACGAGGTAGAGAGTGTATGAAAGGTAAAACCTCAACTATCCATCTAAGATCATAAATCGTGCACTTTCAACATTATCAGAGTGGTTGACCAAAGAGAGGGGAAAGTTACATTTTGTTCAAATTAAGTCATTTGGCGAGCACCAAATTTGGCGCTCGCCAAATGACACAACCCATTTGGTGCACACCAAATTTGGTGTTCGCCAAATGGGATGTGTCATTTGGAGAGCGCCAATTTGGTGCTCACCAAATGACCTGCTTTGGACATGTTAATTGACAAGATTTTCCAAATTTCCTCATTTTCGTCTGTGCTCCCCATCACGTTTGCACGTCTTTCAATGCAAGTTTATAAAAAAATTGTGATAAAATTAACCTCTCTCTTAGCTATCTAAATATATAATTCTTTTTTCATTTTGATTCAGTTAAGGTTTTGATCCATAGCTTCTATTGTAAATGCCTTCGTTTTTGGTCTAAAACCAACATGTGCTAGTTTTAGGATAGATTTGTGCTCGTTCATAAAAATGCAAAACAAATTACATTTTTTGAAACTAGACTCCATTCTACACATGATGAAAAAAATCAATTTTTGATTAGTTTTCAAAACATTTAGGGGGGAGCAGGCTCAAATTTCATCTTTTTAGGATGTGTCCACTTTGAAAATTCAGAAAATATTAGATATTCATTAAAAAAATTATCCGAAAGAATGAGGATAAACTACATGGTGTTAGCTAATTTCTCACTGTTGGGATTTTTGAAATTCTAAAAAAACATTAATCAAAAAGGGGGGAGCCCTCAGGTGCTATGCTAGTTTTTTTTTATAAAAATAGGACCTATTCCCCCCCCTCTTTTTGAGACCCTTAATGTTCATTAATTTCAAAAAAAATAGTAGCTTAGAAACTAGACTCGGAGCACTTCAACTTTTGTTCTTGCAACATCTAGACATTCTGAGTGCAACTATCTTCATTTTCTTGTGCAAATCAGATTTTGCTAATTTCATAAAAAGGTTGGCATCTTAAGAGCCAAAATTATGTCAAAGGTCCATGCACTTACCCATATGTAATGGTGCGAATTTGCACCCTAGGAAAATTCCTCATTTATTTTACCTTTACTTTAGAAACTCTAAGTTTGATGATGCAAATCAACCACCGTCAACTTATTCCTTCCACATGGGCTTGTCTTTTACGTTGGTGGAGGATTTTTTGTTGGGGACGCATGTGCATCACATGGACGTCCGCATGTTTCCTAATGTCCTGACAATATTCCTACCCCTAGAATCTGTAGAACCGTTACGTCTTCGGTTGGTTGTGAAGGTAATATCTTTTGTCATCTGTTAACCGATGAAAATCAACCTTTTACCTCCATTTTTTCAATTCAGGCTCATTCCTTTACTCTTCATGCAATTCTCTCCTTCATTCTTGTAACTTCTTGATCATTCTTTCACTCTCTCAAGTGTTAGAGTAATCATGCATTAGCAAATTATTAATCTTTAATTAATTATTAGTCTAATTTATTCTCATTCACTTAAGCTAAACTTAGGAATTTTTTATTCAATTAACTAAGTGCTTTTCTACTAGCTAAAGTGAGAAATTATTAGGGTTGTTCCTATATAGCACTCAACCCTCATTGTATTATCACTCTAGAGATTTACTCTTGAACTCTCAAGCTTTGAGGACTTTTGTTTTCCTTGAAGATTCTTAAGGTTCATTTTGTAGCTTTTTCTTGTTGAGGAATATTGCATATATTGTTTGTAGATATCTTATGTGGAAGGTGTCTTTGTTCGTTGTTTGATCTTATGGATCATTTTTTTCACAATTCTAACATGGTATTAGAGCATGGATTCAGCAAACCCCTTTCTCCATTTATGAGGTTTTTTTCTTCAATAAGGGCTGGAGGCTTTAGATCTAGAAGCCCCTTTGCTTTTTTTGTAAATTTTAGAGGTGGGCAATTTTTTGGTGCATCTAGAACTAAAATAGAGTCTACCATTGGATTTAGAGCTATCGAGAAAATCAAATTTGGCTTTTGTTTGGCCCGATTTGGATTTATGAGGTCAGATCTACAAGGGTCTGAAACAATTATTCTTTTCAAATCCTAAGGGTAGCTACATTTTCGATGCATTTTGGCACAAAAAGAACCTCGTTGTTGGATTCAGGAGGTCAATTCAACGATTTTGATTATGAATTTTCCCTACTTCAATGAGAGGAGCTTCTAAGGCTAAAAAAATTGTACAAGGACTCGTACGGACCCTGTACAAATCCCTGTGCACGTAATTTGAGAAAAAAAGTGTTGAAAAGTAAGAAATCCATTGGATTTTTATTTTTTATTTTTTTTCAAAAAGTTTTTTAAAAGGCTAAGCAAGTTGAAACTTTAATTGGAGGTGATTTTTTTGTGTTTAGGGGTGAATTTATGGGGGGTACTCAAAGGATACCTAACCCTTATGAGTCTCGTACCCTTGCGGGCCCCACCAAACCCCATCATGGCCAACCATACCATTGATGATGTTTCTTTCACCTTCCCGATGACTTTTCCCATCGCTACTATATTTGTTAATGAATTGATCAACCTTTTACTAGGGATAGTTTTCTTTCAATCGACTGCATTTAATCCTCTGGCACCACTCACATTTTACCAACACATGCAAAATTATCTCCAATAGCCTTTTTCCACTTTCCCGAGTGCTGACTCAATTTTCCCAGCAACTCTACATTTTTCGATTGACAATTCTTTTTTTCTAGCGACATGTTTTACAGTAGATCACAACGAATATTCCAAGCATATGTGAAATATTCTGAAGAAGATATTTTTCTCGAGGACCAGGATTTTCTAACACACCAGAGAATATTCCTAGAATATATCACTGACATCAGCAGTACAGATGTTGGCAATGGCCCCTTCAAGACCCCTTTGTGCCCTAAAGGGGGTCTTTTCTTATTTTGGCCATAACTTGGGCATACAATATCATTTTTTAGCAAACAAGATATCATTGAAAATCCGGTTTCATCACCTTTCCAAAGGTGTGGGTCTCATCACTTGATTTTGTGATTGTACATTCTACAACCTGTTTAAGTTAGAGGTGTTTTTTTTAGTCTTGATCTCATAACTTTTGACCAGTTTCTCCATTTATTGTGATTCTAGCAATGTTGGAACCGTCTTTCAGAGCTTTTCATAGCCATCCATGCACTTTTTCCATATTTATCTCTAGATACATTTTATTCACTTGTTTGTGTTTTCATGCACTAGTGAATTACTTGGACACTTCAGCTCCTAGAAACTTGTTATTTGCGCAGGATGACTCATTTTTGCCTATTCTATATGTATTTCTAGTTTTTTGTCCTATTTGGGCATTATAGACATCTTTTTCATGCACATTCTCTTATGTAGATGCACTAAGATAAAGTGTCATTTTGATGTATACTTTTGGGGGATTTTGCACATCTTGTTGTGCCTTTTGTATTCGCACTATGATATAAAGTGCCATGGGGGGTTGATGTTTGCCTTTGGTTTGCCATCACACCTTTATCAAGTGAGTGTCCCTTCCATGATAGTAGTGAATCCCAATGATTCTTTCCTCGTGTGTGTGTTCCTTAGTTTGCACACCCTTTTATTTGTAGGTTGTTTCTCCTACATTCACTTCTTGGTTTCACACAGTTTCAGTGTACATTTCATGGCTCTCCCTTTTCAAAAATGTGTCATTTGTATCTTTAGTTCCATATTTTTTCCTTTGTTTTCCCTCTAATTCTATTAGTGTTGTTGGGGACACTCATGCAAATTATTTTCTCTCTCGTGATCAGTGTTCTTTAGACTAGTTAGTACCTGTATCTTCAACTTCCAAATGTTTTCCTTTATTTTCCATCTAATTTGAGTAGTGTCATTGGGGGCACTCATGTAGATTATTGTCTTCTTGATCTTGATATTTGTATCTTCAACTTCTAGATGTTTTTCTTTGTTTTCCATTTAATTTGAGTAGTGTCATTGGGGCACTCATGTAGATTCTTGTTATCTTGATCCTGATCATCATTTCTTCTAAAGGAGGTTCTTCATTTCAGTACTATATCAGTTATCATTTGACATCAGTCTACAATTTCTCAGTGCTTCAACGATGTTCTACATGTTCCTCTTTTTCAAGACATTGTTTAGTTGGAGGCTTCTCAATCCTTCACACCTTGATATGGAGGCTTTTTTATTCCTTCATTCACCTTTCTCTCTTTTGGAGAGGAGTTTTCTCCCATTGTAGTTTTCTCCTTTTCTCTAGTTTTGAGAGATCTTTTGTTTATACATGGGTACCTCATCTAGCCTTGTTTGTCAGGACCCATCATACATTCTTTATTTTTAGGGTTTTTAGTTATTTCCTAAGTTCATCTTAAGGGGGGGTGTTAGAGTAATCATGCATTAGCTAATAATTAATCTTTAATTAATTATTAGTCTAATTCATTCTCATGCACTTAAGCTAAACTTAGGAGTTCTTTATTTAGTTAACTAAGTGCTTTTCTATTAACTAAAGTGGGCATTTATTAGGGTTGCTCCTATATAACACTCAACCCTCATTGTATTATCACTCTAGAGATTTACACTTGAACTCTCAACCTTTGAGGACTTTTTTTTTCCTTAAAGATTCTTGAGGTTCATTCTGTAGCTTTTCCTTGT
The DNA here is from genome assembly GCA_007258455.2 of Sequoia sempervirens. Classification (NCBI taxonomy): domain Eukaryota; kingdom Viridiplantae; phylum Streptophyta; class Pinopsida; order Cupressales; family Cupressaceae; genus Sequoia; species Sequoia sempervirens. The sequence goes on along the minus strand of VDFB02274237.1, from coordinate 172,748 downwards.
TGAGGAATATTGCATATTTTATTTGTAGATCTCTTGTGTGGAATGTTTCTTTGTTCGTTGTTTGATCTTGTAGCTCATATTTTTCACAATTCTAACATCAAGCTCACACTTTCTTCTTGGCTTCTACATCATTCTTGTTGCAACTCCACCATCTTTGCAAGTTGGCGAAGCTCCATTGTCTTGATGTGGTGTCATCTTTTTCTCTCAACCTTGAGTGCTAGCAGGAGGAAAGGTGATATTGTTCTTGTTATTTTATTTGCATCATTATGTCTTATAGAGTATCATTCAAGATGTCTTTGTACTCTATTTGATACTATCTTTCTATTCTCTATTTATCAATTTCTCTATCTCATTGCATATCTGGTTCTTTGTGGAGGTGGGAACACCAAAATGGGGGTGTGACTGAGGTAGACCTCGAAATGCAGCCCAACATTTTTCTCATTTTTGTCTGTGCAGGTGTTGGTTCATTCGTTTGGAGTTAAAGCTAAGGAATTGAAGCATGAGTGGAAAGGTATATTTTCCTACTCTTTCCTTGTATTTCTACATTAGATTAGCTTTGAGTATTCTTCTTGTTGTACTTTATGTTTCCTACATTCTTTCTATCAAACTGTAAAAATTTTTCAGTCAGGTCATAAGTAGGCCCTTTCTATTTTATGTCTATTTTGTAGACCTATGTCCATACAGGATGTCAATGCATTGCATTGGAATCCAGTTCTCATGTTGTCATCCTCAAACAATATGTTATCTAGTCTATAATTTGAAACTTCTATGGCAAGCTCACCTGGTTCTTAATATACCTGTTTAACATAATGGAAATAGTGTGTTGTTTCCCCTTCCTTTCCAGCCTCTCTCTCAAATTGTCAAATAACAGAAGGTAGTTTAGGGAAGTTCATGCTTTGGGGCTCTCCCATGACCTGGAGCCCCAGGGGTGAAAAATCCCCCTTCTCCACATTTTTGGTGAACCCAACATGAATTATTGTTTTCATTTCTTGGTGTCAAATACCTTTCTCTCTATCCTAGTGTGTTACAGACTCGTGTGTTGTGAAGATTTATGAGCTTTACGACTCAGTCTACAAACTTGGGGCACATTTTTAGAAGGAGATTATGACATATAGAGATGGATTCTAGGTTCATGACCAATCCTACCTTTGATGAAATGATTTCAAGAACAAATACAAGTTTCTCTAATCCTTTTGGGGAAGCTCCTCATATTCCTACCACTCTCGCTTCTCCTTTCACTTTGTCTATGAAGGAAGACGATTCTCTTCTTTCCCTAGATAGAAGAGTTTTGGATTTCACGAAGCATATGCAGAAAGAAAGAATTATGGCTAGGGCTACTAAGGTATTAATGACTTGAGAACTATGTTAGACAAGGATTGGGTAGGTCTAGAATTTCTTTGGGGCCTTGCAGACATAGTGGACATGTTGGAAACACAAGGGTAGACAACTGAGAGGGGGGGTGAATTAGTTGTCTTAGATACTTAAAACTTATTCAACTTATTAACCTTATTCTCAAATTTGATCATTAACCATGAAATCATAAATCATCAACACATCAGAAACACACATAACACCAAGATTTTTTACGTGGAAACCCTGTTAGGGGAAAAACCACGATGGAGGTCAGTCCACAAGATTATACCCTGTTAAAAGTATAAAGAATGAAATATGGGGAATGCACATGAATTCAGACACACTTCCTAGAGCTCACTGCTCAATTACAACAAGGATAACTTCCCAAAGGAAGACACACTATCTTACATAAAGAATCAAATTACATCCATAGGGATTTGAACTGATAAATTAGCATCTGTTGATGTCTTATCACAGTTCTGGTTAAGCACATAAACATTTCTTACTCTTCTTCACACTTATTCACACTCTACTCTACCTTCAAATGATTTATAACATTATTCACACAGACACACACAGAAGCACACTTCAATTCGAATAAATAATCACTTATATATCTGCAACAAGAAATTTCATCGCTACATGTCAACTTCAACAAAATAATAAAGTGAATATAATTTGTCGGCCCAAAATACTAAAGATTATTAATGTGAATCAACCAAAGTCAGCCACAAATTAGTGAAGACCCAATTCAACATCTCCAACATGAAAACACCTCAATTAATTACTCCTCGAAGATCCACAACACGCTACCATCACCATGTCGGCCAAGAACATGAAAAGCATGAACATGCAAGAGAAAATCGCCAACCACGAGCACAACAATCAATATGGATGTGCAACAAAGATAGAACACGGTCTAGATACATCCACAAACATAACAAATCACCAGAGAAGTATCCACAACAACTGAACTAACTGAAATCGCATCATCTTCAATTAGTAACACCAACTAAAGCAACAAAAAAACTGTCAGAATATAAATCTTCATGTGGATCTCTGAAACTTGATGTGGATAAACTAGATACACTAAAAAAAAAACCCTTTAGTCCACAACCTCTGATCATCAATTTCTAGAACTTACCGACATACTGGACTTCACTTCACCACTAACAACTTGCAACTCATTGCATTATAATTTTCTCAATATCCTCAATATATACAACTTCTAATGAATTAATGATAATAGTATTGACATCAATGACAACCACATATCAGTAGCACAACTACAACATCCAACAATCTCCCCCTTTGGAATTGATGGCAACACATGATGTGAAAAACACCATCAATGCAACTATCTCTTAACACTTACTCCCCCATAGGTTATGATTCTTCTCTCCTCAATTTATAGCTTTTCTCCTCACAAGGTTCTTCTCATCTTGAAATTTTTTCACATGATCTTCTCCCCCTTTGACATCAATGACAAAGATATCTTCTATACAAGCTTTGAACCACATATCTAAACATCTGAACATCTGACTACTCCCCCTGAGTAGCAACCACCACAACATCAACGTGGATCAAGATATGACTATGAAATGCACAGACTGATGTGATGCAATGCATCCTTAGTTTTGATTAAGAGGGGTAATCACCCCTAACTTCCCTCTGAGATACTCAAAAAGTATCCTTAGGCAACGACTTGGTAAAGAGTCTGCAATTTTCTCCTTAGTAGGCACATACTCCATTCTAACTTCCTTTTCACTCACTTTTTCTCTCAAAAAGTGAAACTTAATAGATATATGCTTTGTCTTTGAATGCAGCACTAAATTCTTAGAAATGTTAATAGTACTTGAATTATCACATAATATAGCAATAGGCTCATTATACACAACTCTAATATCCTTCAACATCTGCTTCATCCATAGGACTTGAGTACAATTGTTAGCAGTAGCAATGTATTTGGCCTTTATAGTAGATAAGGAAATGGCATTATGCTTCTTACTTAACCATGAAATCAGCTTCTTACTCAAGAAAAATGCTCCACCACTAGTACTTTTCATGTCAATTACATCTCCTACCCAATTAGCATCAGTAAAGGCACTCAAAGTAAGATCATCATCTTTAGGATAGACACTATTGTATTTGACTACAAATTCCAATGAATGTTTGGTGACATATCAACAAAATATTGTTGACTTACTGACGCAACACTGATTTAAATTTTGTCACTAGATTTTTGTCTCTTTAATGACCAATTTTTATACGTTGAAACCAGGACCCAATATCATTGGTCAGCACCACAGAAAATGTTGGCGGTGTCTGTCACAAAATCAACGTAACTTTGTCCATCTATCAATGCAAAAAATACAAAATGTTGTAGAACGCCCATTTGAAATCGTCGAAAAAACACCAAACATTCGTCCATTTTCTGATGAGGTGGAGCAAACCGTCTTTGCCATTATGATGAAAACTGTGTTGCATGTACAACAACCTCATCGCAATTTTTTTTGGTTCATCGGGCTATGTTCGTCGAAATTGCGACGAAACCCTACAGTTTTTGAAAAAAAAAAATTCATTCAAACATCTTCCCATTCATCCATTAACATTCATTCATTCAAACATCTATTCATTCATCCATTAATAACATATAACATTCATTCATTCATCCATTAATAACATATAACATTCATTCTTTCAGTTTTTACATATTATCAAAAATATGGTTATCAAAAATATCAATTTTTAACATTCATTAACATATTATCAAAACTATGGTTGTCATAATATGATTACAATCACTTTTTTTTTGTTTCTTTTTTGCAGCTAAAAAAAGAAGTGGAGTATCATTTTCTAATTCATCTATCCCCCTCTAGTTGTTCTGCCCTCTGCTTGTGATCTTAATGTATGCCTAGTCATATACTCACGACGTGAAGGCCACTGTAAGGGGGGTCTGCTGCAATAACAAAGAAATGTTAAATTGATATGTTTTATTATTATTGTTACAAGTATTTCATTAATTAAAAGAACATTAGAGTGGTGCTCTTTACTTGATGGGGACACATCATGTTCCTGATCTTGTCTTATAGCCTCATGCTCAACATGTTGAACACCCTCTAAATCCTCTGGAGTTGAAACACGAAAGGTTACATTAATTAATACACCAATTGCAATTAAATATGTTTAAAAGAACATTAGAGTGGTCCTCTTTACCTGATGGGGCCACATCATATTCCTAATCTTGTCTAGTTTGATTATGCTCAACATGTTGATCACGCTCTACATGCTCTAAAGCTGAAACACAAAAGGTTACATTAATTAATACACCAATTGCAATATAAGATATTTAATTGTATTAATCCATACTATGTTTTGTATAGCACATGAATACATCCAGTACCAAGATGCACACCATGACCTTCATTTGTAGGTTGTGCTCCACCCTCACTAGGTTGCATTCTAATGTCATGTGTAGTATTATCATTGCTTGCTTGTTTAAAACAAATAGGCATATAATTAATTTATGGTGGAAATTAATATTGAATATATTGCATAGGTATTCAATTTTAAATAAACTTCATTGAGTTTATTTACCTGCGTGTCAGATGCAGTGGAAGCTTGTGTTTGCCCAGTCAAGAGTCTTAGGCATTCAACCACAGCTCCATAGCCTTGATGGAAGTAAATCTTTAGGTCCTCTTCTGTGGGCACTCTGTTGAATTCGGAGCCCTAGATTTTTGCATAAGATCATGAATTTTGCTTCTATGGTGTGATAAAACCAAAATTGTTTGCAATTTATTATTTGGATGCAATATTTTATTTATTGATACTTACAATTCATGTGGCTAATTTCATATAACCACCAGAGCCAGGTTTGTGCTACCCGTGTTTCTCTAGTCTTGTCTTTGTTGCCTTCAATGTGTCGGGCAACCTATGAAAAGTTTGAAATACGTTAGATTATGTAAGAAGAAAGAGTAATTAGTATATAATTACATTGTTGATAGTATCACATACCTTCCTTGGCCCGATGGTGTCTTTCCTTTTTTCTTTTCAGCCTTCTCCTTTCCATCTGACACCAGGTCCTTCCACTCCCTCTCTAGAATCATAGGGGGGACACTCGTACTTTTTGTTCTTCTCTAAATGTGACCTATATTGGTCCCTCACATACTTTAGATAGGTACTAGCTTTCTTAAGGACCTTGGTTCAGTTGAATGTGTTATTACCAAACTACACAACTAAATGGTTAATGAGCTCATCTTTTAAATCTTGATTTTGGGCATTCCACCATGTACATATGGTGGGCCCGAAGATCTCCAATGTAATATCATTTAGATGTTTATAAAAAATATCACTTCCTGCAAAATGATCATGGGATCATTAGTCTAAAAAGAGTGATCAATAAGTAAATTTCAATTGGATTATATATAATAATAATTAATATATTTTAAAGTACCTGGGACCTTCTCTATCTTTATGGGAACGAAATCCTCGATCACCACAAATGTGACTGGAAATGTTCATGTACTAATAATATGAGAAGATCCAGGAAATGCTGCTAAAACATCACCAGTACTATTGGCCTCTGCATCCCCAGGTACATGTCCTAATGCATGTTTTGGCATGTATTCACTGTCAGAGGGTGCACTACTCGATGCCTGCATGCTATGTGTTGCCGACATTTTAGTCGACAATAGAGGCACGAATGATGGGGTTGGATGATGTGATGTATGTACAGGAAGATCAGGATTGACACTTGTACCAACCCCTACTCCCCAAGCAGCACCTGCAGTACCCTAATCATGGCCAACAACATCATGAGGATGCAAAAAATCCTATAAAAACAACACATATTTTAGTTCATGACATAAAAGAGTACAAAATATAAAACCATGAATGAACTTATGTTATAATTAAAGATCTCATGATAGCTTACTTGCAAGTTTCGTGCTCTCTCAGTCAATATTTTAACCCTTTCTCTTATCTCATCTATTTGAGGCACTATGAAAAACAACTAAAGGATTTCTTCATTGCATTTTTTTGGGTCTTCCTTATCATATCCAGAGGGTTTGTGGAATATGTGATGTCATCATCACATAATAGTGACCATGCCTCCCTATGGATGCTCTCCTCTACTGCTGGTACCTTTCCCTGATCATCTAACTCTGACAAGAATATTAAAAACATTATCAAAATTAACCCAATAAACTTATGAAAAAAATATAATAATAAAAAATTTTGCTCGTATCTAATTTGTATAATTATAATGAGGTAAACCTATTGGGTAGAAGTGCTTGAAGATGCATCGCGATCTATGTTATGGGTCAGAGCCTTCCCCATACAATCAATGTCCCACTATGACAAAAATTAAATATAAAAAAACATTACTAAAATGAAACCAATAGACTTACGAAAAAAACATAATAATAAAATGGTATATTGGAGTCATTAATTGGAGGTTGGGAAAAATGGTATATAGTACGTACCACCCCCATAGTAATTTTTTTTGTATCTATGTGATTCAAATTTTAATCAATTAGCAACTCTTCCCCTACAGTTATTGATTTTATCGCACATACGAATACACAGTTTCCCTTGCGTGCCTCGAATATGCAATTGGGTTGCTTATTTGTTGAACTAGGTCGTGTACTATTTATAAACCTTGAAATATTCCCTAATGCTTTTGGCCTACCATCAATGTACATAGCCACTCCTTTATTTTGATCCTTATCTTTTAGCTGTATATAATTTGTTGACAGTGCATACCTACGCATACTTCATGTATATCGATCCAGTTGCATCCAATATTTGTAACTATAATAGGGTCCAACATACTCCATCAATTCAATAAATTTTTCATAACAGACCTTTATTTTGTCCATGCAAAATAGGCCCAAACCATGTAATGACGATGGTGCTATGCGATATATCCTCTCGTTGACACAAAAATCAGTGTTTATTGGAGGAAGTTCCTTGGGTACCCATTGTTTTCGTAGATGTTTGTACCTCAAGTGCACCTCAATGTTTCCTATGCTCTCATCATCAGAAGAACATGACACCCCTTTAGCAAGAAAAAATTCCATGCGTTTACGAAATTTTGTTCTAATCTTTTGACCTCTAGTTGATCTCCCTCTTTTAGACCTACATGTCTCACATTCCTCTTCTCTTCCTAAATTTCCCTCACTCAAGGAAGATAGACCTGACAAATACCTATTTGGTGGTACCTACACTCATAAGGATGTTGGATGAAGTTCTTTCACAGTGATCTGATCCCAAGGTATGGGGTTGGAGGATTAAAAACCAAGGTTGTCACTACTAGTCAAATGCATGTGGAGGTAACAATAGTTGTGAATGTATCAATAAACGTTGTAAGGGTTTGATGATCAAACATCACTTGGTAAGCATAGGAATGGTTTGTAGGGTCACCAACCTTGTGTTTTGAAGCCTTGGGTTTTGGGAACATCTAGAGGAGTCATTGCCTTGTTTCTTGGAGGTTGATTGGGTTAGTTGGTGGAAGGTTGCTATTGCTTTTTGTACCTGTCTATGAATTTTTTTGGACCACCTTCCTTGAAGACAATAGTCCCTTTGAGGTAGTACTGGAATCTGTTTAGTTATCCTATGAATTTTTTTGGACCACCTTTGATGTGAAATAGCCCCTCGTGCAACCATCCTTTCAATCTATTTCTAAATGGACAGACCCCTTGCCTTTAATGATTAAGCTCCATAGGTTTCTACCCCTATGGTTTTTTGTGTCCCCCAAATAAAATAATAAAAGATGGGCCCTACTTTAAAGAACCCAAAAATGTATCAGAGTTTGTTTCTTTCTTAAGAATCCAGTTAAAGAGGCTAATTAGGTCCCTCCCTATCCAGCATTCCTTCACCATTTTCTAGACACCCACAGCATCTTCGAACCATTTATACTCTTCTGGACCTTGAAAAAAAAAGTCCACTTTCATTAGTGTTCTCTTTTGGGCTTTCCCTAGTGCTAGCATCTGAATTTTTTTTTTATAGGTTTGGTTGAGTCAGTGAAATAGGCTCCTTGTCTTTTTTTCATCTCTTGTATTGGTGTAGGAGCACCTTGGCATAATTAGGCCTCTATGAAGCAATGTTTTGAAAATTGATTCAATGTTATTGTTCCTACTCTATAAATCATGTTATTAGATTCATGTTTCATATATTTGAGGTCATGTTGAGGTCATTTGGTGTTTATTAAGTCCAAAAGTACAAAAAAGAAAACAATGTAAAAAGTTGTCAACTTAATCAAAAAAGCAATATTAAGAGATGAAGAGTCATTAGGGTCGGTTAGAGGTACTTAGAAGGATAAAATTCATTTTTTTTTCCTTTAAAAAGGCTCTTGTATCTTTTAGAACTTCAAGGGTGGTTCAATAAAGAATAAGTTCAAGGAAAATCTCTAATTTTTAATCATTTTTCTTCAAAAATCTTGCATTTCCAGGAATTGTATGGAATTATACGGCCTTGAAGGCATGGTAGAATGGTTGGATATGGCAATAATCTCAATCATCTTCTTGTTACATAAAATTTCATGCATTTTAGTTAAGATTTGTGTGAGTTATTGTGGATTTACTTCAGACTGCTAAAACCCTCAGTTAGGGTAAGCAAAGACAGAAATAATTATGTTTCTCCTTTATTAATTGGTGGAATCTTTTAGTTTCTTGTGAGATTATCCTAGTATAAATGCTAATTCATGTTTCAATGTATTTAGGGAAAAATGATAAAGATAAGATGTGAGGGAATGAAGTTTCTTGACTGAAAAACTGTGTATAGTCTGTGAATAGAGTAATTATGAAGGTTAAGCCCTTAGGGTTTTGTGAAAATACTTTGTAAACAGACTTTGATGCTTTGAAGAGCATATACTAGTCAAAATAAACATGTCCCAAGCACTGGACAAGTGTACTTTGGTCAGGAGTTAGTAAAGCAACAAACCCTTATGCAAATTAGGCCTAATTAGGCCTAAATCTATCTGAGACAATAATATTTGAAGCTTGTGTTGTAAAAGTTTTGATACCCGTTTTGAATATGTTTTAGATCTGCAAGGAGGGCATTGAAAAGTATGGATAGAATTGTGTAATAGTGCTTAGATTGTGAATGAAGCCCTGACAAATAGGTTGGCAGACCTACAAGCGTTGCAAACAGGGTATGAAGGAACCAATGACAGTAAGAACTTTAAGGGATTTTCATCATTAAGTGTGAGTTCTTGGTTTTTTTTTTAAGAGATTACCAAGGTATAATTTGATCTCATTTGATATAAGGTTTGGTGTAAGCATAAAGTTAAAAATTCCATTGGTTTGACTGATTTGTCTAATAATAGCCCTATTTTGGAGACTAAAATGAAAGTACAGTATATGATTTTGTTAAATTTTCAAGAATAAAGGATGGGAGATGGTTTACATTTGTTTGAAGTGAAATGGAATGGAAATTTTGTGGTCTATATTAGCCTAAATACTATTTTGGGTCAGATTACTTTATGTTGAGTTGAAATTGTGAAGTTTAGGACAGTCATAAAGAGAGTTAATGGTAAAATGAAAGAGCAGACTAGGTAATTTTTTGTTTTGATCAAGATGAAGTTGACTAAGGTGTTTGAAGGTCTGGTAATGGTTTGGAACTCTAAAGCAAACGTTGAGTGTTTGTGTTGAGTTTTGTGAAGGGAAATATAGTTGAATAAGTGTGTCAAAAGAAGGAAAGTTCAAGATTGTTTGTGACTTTTCAAATGAGATTGTGTGAGTTTGTTTCCTTCCTCTGACTCTGCATCATGTACTTCTATATATCTCTTATGGACATGCACTAGGCATTTTTCATTGCACTCATGGACCATGTATTTTTTTCAGTCCCTTCCATCATTTGTGGACCTCAATATGTAAATTTATTTCATTGAAGTTTAGAAATTTGAACCCTAGTGAACTTCATGTGCTATTATGTGATGGGAATTCCTTTCAATCTTATAGTAGAAAAAATATGCTAAGACAGATACAAAAACTACAGTTCAAAGGCCAAAAATGGCCACCCAACTAATTGAACATCTCAAAGCTTGGTTGTTCAAGCTAACCAAACACTAGTACTAGGTAGTACTTGGGTTTGTCAATGGGGCATTGGCTCGAATTGACCAAAATATAGCATGCAACACCTCAATGGGAACAAACAAAGTCTAAATCATTGTACTTGCAACAATATTTCTAAATATGGGGGAAAAATCACTTACAGTCATTGTCCCTTGGTCGATTTTCCCTTTCTGAGTGCCCTCACCTCTTGCTTTGGCTTTCCTCTTGCCGAATGGTTCTTAGTCTTCCTCCTCAACTGAATGGCCTTGCAGCACTCATCTAGTGAAGTCTCACAACTCTCCACTCAGGCGCTAGATGCAGTGGTTCTCAGTGCAACTCTCTAGTTAGGGTCTTGGTGTAGTATGCTATGTCGTGCTCCTGTGCGGGCGGGGCCAAAATTCAAAATATATAGTTTATATATATGCTATGTCAACCTATAGTTTATTTTATTTTCTACAAAAATATAATTTTTGTATGGTGGCTTGTTGAGCTTATATAGTTGGTTTTCTCTTTCTTTATAATTTTTGATGATTTATTTCCTATGACATGATTGAATATTATCTACAGTCCTAGTGATTGTTAAAAAGGCTTATGATATGTGATGATTAATCATGATGGATTTCTAAGAATCAGTGATTGAAATACTACTTGACTAAAGATTGAGCTATCTGATATTTTTCATTTAAACATCATGGAAGAAATGCTTGTAATCAATGTCTTATTAATGTAGCCTACAAGGTTTATTTTCCTTTTTTTTTTTGGTCTTATTCTTGTTATGACTTATTTTTTTACATTGATCTATTACAGTAATGGGGAGCATATCTAGTGAATCGATTCTTTCAGTCTCTTTGATTCTTATCCTTGTGCATAACAAGTTTTCTTCTATCCTATGATTCATTGATTGTTGGTTTAAAACACTCATTACAACTAACATGGATATGAATTATGATGTGGGTGTGAGAAGGGATTGTTTAATATGAAGGAATAGTTTAGGAAAGTACTCCTTAATCCAAATGAGTCATTTTCTTTGTCATGGAATGTGTTAAGAGACTTTAAAATTAATATATTCAATCTAGTTAATATTGACACATCTAAAGCATGCCAAAGGCACTTCGAAGATATGCTATGACATAAAGAAGATTTTTAAGGTGATGTCAAGTTTTGATCCATTAGGGTAGGAAAACATAGATGCATTGGTACAAAAGGTTCCATTCAACTTGGAGGAAATGGATAATTACCTAAGGGGCTAATGTGAGATTGGACCAAGTTTATATTATGATACAAATAGCTTGGGAAAAGGGATGATGAAATGGTTAAGTATGGGAAATTGTAGAGATAAATATAACACCAAGGGATGAACACTAGAACTAATTTTAGCACTATGGATTAATCCAAGACTCAAAATTCCACTAAGAGGCATCCCTTACCTCTTAAATTAATTCCATAGGTGGTTTTATCCTCCAATATAGTGCCATTGGTTAGCTTATCATGTGAACTTCTGCTATAAGTAGGATTACCATACACTTTCATAACATGCATGTGTGGTTTCAAAAGGTTTATACGTTCTTGTGAATTTGAAAGAAAGGCATGTTTTGACTTTTCCAATAGGTGTTAGGGGTTAATTTGACTTGGTTTTAGCATTAGAGTGACAAACCTTGTGGTTTAGGTTCCATAAACAAAATATACTCATTTTTTTAGCTTCCTATTATCATCTTTATATTCAATGAGCTTTTTAAAGATCATCTAAATATTCATTGCTAATGAAAATACACAAACTGATGTGTAATAGATCCAAGGTGAGGCTCAGAGAGCCTCATCTTTTGAAACCATTAACCAAAGAAATGCTAAGAACAATATATGAAAGAGACGAAGAATAAGGCAACTTGTATTATTAGGAAGGACGAGATGCCTTTATATAGAATGACCTCATGTTTGAGTCTCGAAACCCTCCCATATCGTCAACACATGTGTCTAGGCTAACCATGTCAAGTTTCACTCCATACAAGCACAAATTGAAAAAAAAATCAACGTTGGCCCCATTCACATGTCACTATGTGGTGTCAACATGAGGAAACATTAATTTTTTGGGAATGAAATAACCAAAGATATGATCAAATAATATCTAATCATAAATAGTCATAGATTAATTAGGATTTGATCATATGGAAATTTCTAGGAGAGCTACAATAGTTGTAACATCATGAATTAACAACATTAAAAAGTACATCATGAATTAATTATGTAATGGCATAAAAATTAAAAACATCATGAATTAATTATGTAACCATATAAGTCAAATATAATTCTATCAAGAAATCAATATCAAATAGATAATATAATCGCATAACTCATACATTTCAATGTCATTGATCTTCTTCTTCATCCAACTCTTTGTCTGTATCATCCAATCTAGATTCAACATTGTAACGATTGGTCATATCATCATCATCATCACTGATATCAGTTTCGATAATGTCATCATCCACACAGATATCATCTTCATGAACATTAACTCCTACATCATCATGATCTAGTTCCTCTTCTTCGACATCTTCACCAAGCACATCATCAACTAATTGTTGATCCTGATCATAATCTACATCATCTTCTAGTTTTTCGGTATCTTCTCCTTGCTCCAAATTATAATTTACTGGCCTTCCTCTTGGATCATGTCTAACAAAAAATGACCAACCTGGTTTACTTGGAACCTTTGAGAAAAATACCTACTCACATTGGCTTGGAAGAACATAGGGCTCATTTCCAGCTCGCTCAATCGACCTTGTATTAACCATGGTAAATCCATTATCATGTTCAATAACAGTTCTCTCAGGATCATTTTCATTCAATTGTAGCCTGTATGATTAGATGATGAACATAACTAATTTGAAGGACTTAAAGTCACACTCAAGTATATCATCCAAAATCTCATAGTATCAATTTTCTAAGACTTCTGGATGTATGCCGCATCTAGATGAAATATTAGTTTCCTAAAAGACTGCAGTTATCCCAAAATCACAAGTTTATTCATGTCATCCAACTTTTTGATTTGAAATTTATGACCATTGCACCACATAGCCTTGTGGTGTTTCACCTACAATATGTCAAACACGTAAAAATTATTGCATCATCAGTTGATAAACATATTTATTCTTGGTTGAATGTATGCAAAGAAAAAAAAACTCAACATATATATACATCAATATAATTGAAAATAATTAAATAATATGGGTGATTAATATATTTATACATCCCTGTTTATGTCTTAAACCATATGCTAAATCAATTTCCCTTGGTTTAACATTGGAATCTCCATTACAATGAGCTTCTTTAGCCAATGAAGCCACACCTTCCCATGTTAATGCGCGACTAGATTGTTCACATCATTCAATCCATACCGTCATCCAATCAAGATTGTTTGTGACATACAAATGTAGTGCATCCCACTATCGACCAACTGTATCGAAAAAAATGAAATTCACAAACAATGTATAATTAGTTAATTACCATGGTATATGACCTAATTTATAATTGATGTACCTGAAAACCTAACATCCCACTACCAATGATCTTATTATCTTTTGTTGTTGGATGAATTCAAATTAAAGGAGTATGCACAAAGAATGAATTATGACCCTGAAGGGTACATACACTCTTGTAAGAAAAATCAAAACCTTAGTGGATACATCCATGATGTTCCTATACTAGGGGAAGATGTGTTTAAGAAAAAAGAAGAAAAAGAAGCAGAGGAGGTTATAGAAAATTTCATGGAGTTAGAGAAAAAAAAAGTAAAGGTTGCAAGAAATGGATGATTCATCTGAAGAAGAATCTGCTGGAGAAAATGAAGCACAATCACAGCAGAGAACAGTCTCTTGAATGATGAATGATGAATATGAAGAACTCCCTGATAGGGACTTACAAGTAGCCAAGGAATTGCGTGTAGATGAAGATGATAGGCTTACAGCCTATGAATCCTTTATTTCTGATAATGAGTTTGTCAAGTCAAGAGAATTTAAATATTTTTTATATAATTACAAAGGCAAAAGGTTGAGGGAATCCATCCCAAATATTACCCCTGAAAATGAACAACAATTGATGAAAAGTTTGAAAGATGATATAGACAATGAAGTGCAAAACATGACCCTTGAAAGGGGTAGACAGTTGTTACTTGAAGCTGGTGTAATAGTATTTCCTAGTTGGGACCCTAGTGCCTCTTTAATTTTTGATAGTTTTTTGCATAACAAGGAAGGAGAATACAAGTTAAACATAGAAGGTGTGAAGGAAATTTACATACGGTCAAGATTCAATCCTAATGAAAATTCAATGTTGATATGGGCACTATACCCACCTCACAAAAGGCCAAAGATCATCGATATCAAAAAATCCTTTGGACACATGAAAGATGCCAAAATGAGGATCACCTCTGGAACTGATACAGAGTTGCAAAGTGAATATGAGAAATTGCAAGAACATCAATAGCTAGTAGAAAAGATGAAGGACCTTCAATTTGACACTATGGAAACAATGTTGCACAAGAGATTTACAAACCTGGAGATATGCCTTCATGATTTTTGGCATGTTCACAAAAAGAACTATGAAGCCATTCTTGAGCATGGGAGAGTGAAAACCAGAATGGGTATTAAGAGACATGATATGCAACTACATGAGGGATTTGACACTAATCCCATCTCAGCCATTGACACAATCATGAGAAAGCATGACAAATATGATGAAGACTTACACTCAGAAAATGTAGGGTTTGATGATACTGTGAAGTTGGGATTACCCAAATTATGTGATAAGAACAGGTTTCTGAAGGAACAAGATGATTGGATGGATGAATGCAATAGGATACTCCAAGAAGCATTGGATACAGTCAAAGCAGAAGGGCTATTGCTGGATGGAGCATGCAAACATATGGAATTGATGATAAAACTTGAATATGAAGCTCGAAATGCAGTGCATAATGCAGATACCCATACCTTGGAGGAGTATAAGAAACATCTTTGAGTGGCTAAGTCAATGTTAGGAGAAGATTAAATTGTTTTATAAGTTTAATTAAGATCAGTAGTTTAATTATTTTCCAAAAGATAATCTGAAGACACACTTTTGTTGGGTCTATTGGAACTATAAAATTTTGAAAAAACTACATTCATAAATCCCTCATAGAAAACCAAATCTTGATGTAATTTCCTATGATCACAACCAAATTTGATCCCCAAAAAATTCTCTAAGTAAAAACATTTTTATCCATATTGGCAAGAGTTGGTGCAGATCTCCCCAATCTTTAAGCCATTGTTTTCCAATCATGGTGTTTTTGGCATATCCGTAGGAAATCCAAGTTGTCATATCGATCAAAGTGCCTAAAAAAATACATATCGGGTAGACATAGCTCACGGTTTCACCAACGCAGGGGATCATCAGCAAGGCAAATGATATCGGCATGAGATCTATCATTCAGAATGAACTTATGAGTTTCGCTAATGAAATATATCAACGAGACATTAATCCTCTCACACTGATGATACAATGGAAACTACACATCGACAAGACAAGCATCATCAGAGTGAAGACAACAAGTCATATCAAGAAATTATGTCTTACTGGTGAATTACCATCAGTAAGAAGTTCATCGTGTCTCACCGATCAGGCACAAAAAAGCATATCAGCAAAACAAGAAGCTATCAGTGTAAGTTTAAATGGTTCACCCGATGCTCCATGTCACGTTGATGATATCGGCAAGAGTCTTGGTGACATATTCAAGATTGGAGGAATGAATATCGGGGAGACTCGTAGTGTCAAAGAAATTGCAGAATTTCTTAGCAAAGCATGATCTCTTACCGATGAAGATGAGAATAGATCAAAAGATCATCGGAGTCACTTTTGGTGACATTTACAAAGATCGAGAGGATAAATTGTGTATCGGTGAGAAATATATCATGTTTATCTGTCCAACAAGTTGTTTGGAAAATGTTGGCAAAAACCAAATATAAAGAATCGCCCAGAATTCAAATTGTCTTGTCGATACATGGTACTTGATGTGATAGTGAGAATTTTAAAAAAATTGTGAAGTTGTGCTCAGAGTTGAAACATTAATGGTGGCATGAACAAAAGATATAGTTGATTTCTTGAATTTAATAGCAATAATTGAAGAAGGTATTGAGCGGAATTCACAGTGGAAGAAACAGGAGGAAGGACGAAGAACCAGAGAACCTTGCAGCCAAAGGGTTTCAAACAGAATCTGAGTTTTCTACAATTTCATTTTCTAATTTTGTCATTTAAAAAAATGGTATAATGGAGGGAACGAGCTCATGGAAAACAAACAGAGAAAAAAAAAGTGATAGTCACCCCAAGAGTAAAAAATACAAAATTGAAGCTAAAAATGAACCAGGGGTAGTCAAAAGAAAATTGAACCAGGACCTAATTGATCAATTGCCCGGCTCTAGACCTAGGGCCAGGCACTCCACATAGCTCAGGGTGGATGTAGAAAATTTAGAAGATAGGTGCAAACAAATAAGAGATACATGGACCCCAATTAGGGGATATGAGTTATTCATCTTCCATTACCACCAAAGGAACCAGTATGAACCAGTGTGTAACCCCTGTAAATTTAACCTAGGAAAGTTGGTCTATCCAAATGTGTTTGTAGATGTGGAATTGATAAAAGTTTTAGCTTCCAGTTATGACCCCAAGCTAAAAGCTATTTTTCACCCTTCTGGAAAACCATTCATACACATATCAAAGGCTGTAGTCTGTGAGGTTTTCAATTTAGGAGTGTGTCATGAGAAAATTGTGTATGAGGAACTGGATAGAGAATTCTGGAGATTGGATACAATGGACAAGGGTTGGAGGCTACCACTCCATAGATGTAAGAAGGATGGAAATGCATCACCATTAGGTGATGGTGATGTTCCCCCATTTCATGTCGACCTATTTGAACCATACCTGAAGTACACCTATTTCTCAGTGTGTCAAGTGCTAGGGGTGGATGCCCCTGAATACATGTCAATTGTGTCGATGGTGATATTAGCAGATGTCCAATGCCATAACTCTCAACCTTTTGATTATGCCACACATATTTTCAATGAACTCGATGTAGGATTGATGGCGGTAAGGAATGGCTCCCCTATTTTGCATTTGAGGCATTATTCAATTCTGATGCATATGATTCTTTACTATGGGCAAGAATTGAAGATGTGGCCTAATAAGCTAAGGGTTTCACAATTTGATAAAGAGGGGGCGTTGTTGTCAATACAACTTTGGACTACTATTTGGGACAGTAGATTTTCCAATTCGTGCTTCATACATTTTGAAGAATATTTTGTGAAGCCATTGTATAAATTGTATAATCACCCTTGTGAATATTCGTTGTTTAATGAGATAAAAATATTCCTCAGATCCAAGGACTTTAATGGGCCTATTAATCACAATTGGGGAGACTGGTACTATTTGGAAGATGCAACAATGATCAGGATATATGGATTTGAAGATTCACCCTTTATTCTTCCAAAAATAGTACCTGACAGAATTGCATATCTTGAGATTGCCAAACAATTAGATTATTCATATTTCATAAATTTAAGCTCTTTTGGAAAATAGGCATTTATGCCTAGCACACTTTGTTTCAGTGATTTCACTATGTTGGAAAGGGAGGGATATGATTTGGTTTTGAATAAATTGTTGTAATATAACATGAAGAAAGGTCCACCTTGAAAAGGATTCGATCCAGAGGGGTATATCAACTTTGCAAGGGAAAAAATAAACTTGGGTGGGTATGATCATATACCCTATCAATATGATGATTTGATCAGAAATATAGAAGAGGAGGAAGCAAAAAGAGTGGTTGATGAGTACAACAAAGGATTACCAGATGTTGGGATGCTATCTTTAGAGGAGAAAACACCTGGTGATAACAAGCCTCATAGCACAGCTAACAAAATCTCCAAATCAAGAACTCAAGCTTAAAAATGTCCTCCTAAGGAGATAGATGTTGAAGAAAGTTCAAATATAGATGCAAGACAGATTGCATATAGATCATTCATAGCTGATGATGAATTTTCCAAAAATCCATTGTTTAAGGCTTTCTTGTATAAGCAAAAAGGGAAACAAATAAGGGAATCGGTTGGAAATATAACACCAACTAATGAAGGATAGTTATTGGGTAACCTAAAAATAAGTGTGGATAAAGAAATGGAAGATATGACTCCTGAGAAGGGGAGAAAGATGCTAGAAGATGCAGGAGTCATGATTTTTCCCGGGTTAGATCTGAATTTTTCTTAGTCTTTGATAGTTTCTTGAAGAACAATAATTCCAAATATAAGCCCAACCTTGAAGGTGTGACAGAGATATACGCAGGATCTAGGTACAATCCATATGAAGGGTCGCTCATGATTTGGGCTCTGTATCCACCTCATAAGAAATCAGTTGTGATTGATACTGAAAAGGAATTTGGGCATGTGATGACCTTAAAAGTTGGAGAGGTTGATCCCATAACCACAGGAGATATTGGAATTAATGTTGCTAAATTGAATAAAGCATAGATTCAAATGTTGATAAAAGAAAAAGAAATGTATAGAATGAACAATGAAAGATGTCTTAGAGAGAATGATCATTTGAAGGATATGGTGGGAATAACATTAGGACCCACAAAGAAATTAACTCAAGGAGATATTTTTCATACAAAATATCAATGGGTAGGATCATATGCATATTCATAGGGGAAATATGATGCACTCATTGCAATGATAAAGAAGAGGCAAGCCAACTTGATGACTTGGCTAAGAAAAATTTGGGGAACACATTTGAAAAATTATGTTGCAGAATGAGAACATAAGAGGATTGATGGGATAATCCATGAGAAACTCCAAGAAATAAGTGAAAGAGATGTTCCAGATAATGCAGCTATTGATATTGCCAATCATTTCATAAAGAGACACGAGGACTTTCAAGAAGAATTGTAGGGGGATGAATAGGGGTTGATTGATGCCACTAAGAAGGGATTACCAATGTTATTTGGAGACAAAGGAGAATTGAAGGAAAAAGAAAAATGGATTAAGGAATGTGAATCAATGCTACAAACAATTCTAGAGGCAACTACAAGAGACAATTCAACACTGGACGAGGCTTGTGAGCAAAACAAATGGATGGTGATCATGGAGATAGCAATTCGGAATACACTTGGAGATGTTGACACACATGCACATTAGGATTACCTTGATCATTTGTCAAAAATCCATTTATGGTTAAATAGAGCCTAACCACTAGTTTATTATTGTTGTTATGCAAAAACATTTCTGAAAGGACGTGTCCTTTCATACATTGTTATATTTATACCTATTCTATATGATCAGGGGAGGAGATAGATAGATAAAAAAAGAGAATACTGTAGATATTTTTTTAATGATGTTTTCATCAAAAAGACTCAAATGCATGCATGAAGTTCAATGAAGTTAATGAAGATATATGAATTTGTGGCTTAGTCTTTGGTATCAACTGTCTGTGGAATTATACAGTTATGTGATTGTCTCCATTTTGATGCTTTTTTGTTGTTCAAATTGGTATATCAAGCATATATTAGTTTTTCGATACACATTTGTTGTATTTGTGTGATGTGATCATTTGGTTCTTTCAAGTAAAGATTATATCCTTATAATCAATCACAGTAAATGGAAAGTAATAATTGGATTAGTAAGAAGAATTAAATAATTAGCATTGTCATCTTGTCTCAAGTAGAGTTGTCATCCATTTACTTGCACATTTGTACAAGTTGCAAACTACATTTGTGTGCCGAACAGTTTGAATCATTGCCATCATAGATTACACTTTTCTAGATATTCATTAGACTCTATTACCCAACAAGGCACTAGTCTTACATACTTCATTTTTGTTCATCCATTTTATATTTTGCATCTGTTAACTGAACATATTAGGATTAACCTTGATATTACTTATACAATCTATACCATAATAAAGATTCAATTGTCCACTCCCACTTGCCATTGTGGATAAATTGCCTAAAATATAAACACAAATCAAGTCTGCTTCATTCATATAGGTATACCTGACTAGATCTAGCAGCACCTGAAGAGAAGAAGTTCTAAACTATTTGGCCTTGTATGTTACCCTAAAACGTACCAAGAGTTTGGCAACCTCTTGAGGCATTTTTCCTGCGTTTTTGAGAGCTAACAGGGTCTTCTTCTTATATATATGAAACTTGAATTGTAATATTTGATCATCAACACTTTTTAAGATTTTAATACTTTTCAACAGTGAAAGACTTATTTTCTGGAGTAATACAATACCAGTACTTCTCTATTTGTGTGTGGAAAATTCTTTCATTTGGACTAGTTCTCTATTGTTTCTTTTCAAGCAATTGAAGGCAATGTAAATGTATTCTAATTAATCTCCATGACCATCTTATAATTACCTCTCACTTTCCTCAATCTACCTTTCCCCATCAGGTACTCCCCTTCGAATTTGTTAATGGATTTGGGATCCCAAATGTGATCTACATGGATCTTTGTTGCGAACTTAGGAAGATATTCAGTAATGTACACCATGGTCTGGTATACCATATATCCCTACACCATAGAACCCTCAGGATGTGCTCTTTGTCTAACCAAAGCCTTCAAAAATTTCAAGTGCCTCTAAACCATCTACATTGATCTTATGTGTATAGGTTCACACAATTCAATCTCCTCAACTTGGTGTATGAGGTAGTGTTCTTGTGCATTGAAAAATGTTGAAGGTAGACACTTTTGCATTTCACACATTAGATGAGGAATTTTTCTCCTCCAATAATTTATATCTTCTTTATGGATTTCTTTAGATGACAGCCATCTACAAGTGATTCAAGGTGCAAATATATTAACAAGATTTAACAAAAATATACAATATATTACATAACAAGTAAAACAAATGGAAAATATAAGATCTATACAACGAATTGAACAAATATTGCTACTTATCTCATGTATTTTCCAAGATCATTAATAACTTGCTTGACATTGTTGTCGAATTTGTCTGGGAGAGATAGAGGTAGAACATACTGCAACAATTATAAAATGATGTTTTCATTATTTTTCCAAAAGTAGTAAACATAATACACTGAAAAGTACATGAAGTATACAAATATATATAAAATATACCAGAATAATTACCTTAATGAAGGTATGCCAATCATGTGTTTTCATCCCTAACCCAAATTCACCTTTCTTTGTTATGATATTGTTTATGTTTGCAACAAATCCTGTGGGAAATCAAATTTTTCATATGACTTCTTTTATAACATTTCTTTGTTGCTCTGTTAATAACTAAGGAAGGGCACTTATATTAATTTTGTCTCCATTGCTATTTAATTGAATGACATTTTTCATTGCATGATTGGTTTCCTAAATGTCACTACAAATTTTGACAATTTTTTCTTTGTCATGCCCTCCATCCAATATTTTCCATAATGTTTCTATTATATTCTTTCTGATATGCATTGTATCAAACAAATGCATAATTTGTAGCTTCTCATAGTAGGGAAACCTACTAAATTGTTTGGGATAACTTTTCAATCCTTGTGGAAGCTAGCCATTAATTCCTTGACAACCTTCATGAAGCATATAAGTTAAACAAATTAACAACGAAAATCATTGTCAATTACAACATGAGTAAACAAAACACAATATAAAAATATAAATTTCAAACATATCATATATGATGGATAAACAATTTGATCTTTCGTATAACCTTGACAATTAATTCTATTATATTCCAAATTCCATAGGTGAGGTGTCATTCTTCGTGGTTTGGATGTAGTCTCTTCTTTCCCATTGAAAAGATATTTTTCAGTAGTTTGATACTTATGATTTTTGTCGTATAACCTTGATCATATATAATTGGATTAAATATGTCAATTTTTATAATTATATATAATGAATAGATTATTTTAAAAAAATGCATAATATCTACTTCATAAAATTAAATATCGTTAAAGTGTAGTTGAATGTTATAACATACCACAAAAATGTGTTAGCCCTGGGGCATCATGAATTGTCCATATAAGCATTGCATGGAATTGAAATTGTCTTTGTCCTATTGGTCTAGAGACGTCATACATAGTGACACCATTCCATAACTTTAGTAACTCGTTCGATAAGAGGCTCGATATATACATTCATATCTTTAACTTGGTACTTACCTAGTTGAATGAACATAAACATTACATAATTATTATAACCATTTTACTGCAATATATATAAATTAATGTACACGACTATTAAATGAAAAAAATATGTCATTATGCAACAAATAAAACAAATGAGATGCTACTACATTAAAGAAAATCAATGTAAACAAATACTTGGAACAATCATTTCCAATATTATGTGCTCCTTCTTTATTGACATCCATGGAGGAATGTTATTGTTGATAACAAAAATAGGCCACACCGAGTAAATAGATCTTAGCTCTCCAAATGGATTGGCACCGTCTGCTGCCAATGAAAGCCTAAGATTACGAGGTTCTTCTTTAAAGTGTGGTCATTTTTCCTCCATGTCCCTAAATGTAGAACCATCTATAGGCATTCAAAGAATGTCATCTCCACTTCTATTTCATGCATAGTAATCCATAAATTGTGCTAAGCTTCCGCACCTAAATAATCATTGCATATATGGAATAATGGGAATATAATGAAGAACCTTGCAAGGAACCTTTTTTGTTAGTTGATCTGTTCGATATCTACTGATATGACATTCTGAGCATTCTATTGCAAATTCATGTTGTTTATGATATATAATATGATCATTAGGACATGCATCTATTGCTTGATACTCCATTCCAATATCTTTTATAATGGCAGATAAATCTCGGTATGAGCGAGGTAAAATATTTGGTGGTAACAAAAAATTTCATATCAATCTACAACAAAAAAATAATTTGTTAATATAAAGAATATTAATGGTACATATTTCATCCTTTATTTACTAGTGATGAACTAACAACAAAAATAGATGAAAAAATATGACATATATGACATACCTTAACATCCATGAGATTGCTATGTTGGATAAACCATTCATAACCTTCAAGTTCACCAACAACAAGACAACAGAGAGAAGAGTTGTTTGGGAGCCTTCATAAAGGGGCTTGTATGCCTTCTCAAGTACAGGTAAATCATGAACATCATCAAAGTCATCTCAATCATCATGATTAGCTGTGCCACTAAATGTGTCATGCATCAATGTATTTGTACCATCATCTTTAACTGTGTTTTCTGGCGCATGATCATATTCTTCCATAGGATCATTAACTTCATCTTTGATATTCATAGCTCAATGTTCCTCCACTTGCAAAACCACATTCTCCGAGCCATGATAATCCATATCATGTGCCCTAGGGTGCCCCACCTTTATAATAATGATCAACACAAATAAACCATGATCATGATCAAGTGATTTTTTATATATAAAAAAAATGTTAAAACAATATAAACATTTACAAGTTCAATCAATATAAAGACATATAATGAACAACTTACCAATGGACTATAATCATGCCCCCCTTCAATGTGACTATGTTGCCTACAATGTTTCTCAGTTGTTGTGATTAAAATTCTTCTCATCTTTAATCCTTTGCAATTATTGCAAGGACAATAACATTTCCCATCACCCTTTCTTTTCAATCTAACCCACAATCTAGCAAGTGTCTCTTCATTTTGTTCTGCACTAATATTATCTAACATGATTTTTCTTTACCAAGCTTGAATATTTAGATCTTCAAAAAATATCAAACTCACACTCCAATAATTTTTAATCATAGACAAGTAACAAAATCTAATAATTATGATATTTTGCACCCAAAAAAATTGGCCTATAACCTCCACAAACTATCACAAGTATAGAAAATTCACAAGTATAGAAAAACACTATTGCAAGTATAGATAAATTATCGAACTCACTTTTATTTATTAAAAAATATTCGTCAGAGCCTTGATGAACACTAAGCATATACCTGTTGTCCCACAAATTAAGGAGGCTAACCATATGTCATCCCAAAAATTGATGGAAGGGGATTGTTGACTTTAAGTGTGTGTTAAAATAGCGATGAAAATCACACAATGTCACAATTTCAATGAACGTCGGGCATAAGTTTAAATTTTTTTTGAAAATTTCACATTAAATACACAAGTACCTAACAATACATCTAATTATACATCTTTCGTCAAAAAGTTTCATTGTATTTTGTATTCAAATGAGTTAGTGATACCACATGCCAAATTCAACTGTTCCCTTCAAGTATCTAAAAATTATCTTCACAGCAATCACATGAGATTCCTTAGGATCAACTTGAAACCTTGCAACAATACATATAGCATTCATGATATCAAGCCTAGTTTGAGTTAAATAAAGCAATCCACCAATCATTAATTTGTATATAGTTTGATTTTCCTTCAAAAAATCATCATCTATTGTTAACTTGCATCTGGTCACCATGGGTGTACCGACTGGCTTTGAATCTTCCATACCAAATTTCTTCAGTAATTCTTTCACATACTTGGAATGAGATATAAAGATACCTTTATCTAACTGAGTAATTTTCAATCCCAAAAATAATTTCATCTCACCAATCATTGACATCTCAAATTCATTATGCATCTCATCAACAAACTTCATGCACAAACTATCATCTCCTCCAAAAATGATATCATCAACAAAGACTTCCACAATCAAATCTTTATTATGATCAATTTTGAAATATAGATTACTATCAGTAGTACCTTTGTTAAATCCAAGCTTCAACAAATACTTGTCTAATCCGGCATACCATGCTCTAGGGGCTTGCTTGAGTCCATATAATGCTTTCTTCAATGAACACACCATATTTCCCTAATCAGTCAACTAAAATCCATCAGGTTTCTCAACATACACCTCTTCTTCCAATTCGCCATTTAGAAAAGCTGACTTGACATCCATCTGATAAACCTTGTAGTTCTTGTAAGTAGCATAGGAAAGAAATAATCTTACAGCTTCAATTCTAGCAATAGGGGAAAAAGTCTCTTCAAAATAATGTCCTAACATCTATGAATATCCTTTGCATACTAGTCTTTCTTTGTTTCTAACCACTTCACCTTGCTCATTCAATTTGTTTCTAAAGACCCATTTAGTTCCAATGACATTCTTATCCTTAGGCCTGGGAACACAAATCCATGTATCATTCTTCTCAAAAAAAATTAGCTCCTCTTTCATTGCTTCAACCCAATGTTCATCTTTACATGCTTCATTCACATTAGTAGGCTCGGTCTTTGAAATCAAGCAATATTCTTCTGCAATCTTTCTCCTAGTCTGGACACCTTTTCTCTTATCACCTATGATCTAATCTTCTGAGTGATTCAATCTTACATACCTCGAAGTATTCTTAGGATGTTCTTCAACTTCAGGATCTTGTGTTCCCTCTTCTGCAATTTCACTAGTTTCTTCTTCCTCTTGATTTTCCTAATTCACCGGAATGATTTGCACTTGATTTGTAGTCTGAACTTTCTTTCCTTTGTTTGTAATATCATTCTGATCACCAGAATCATATCCACAGGTTCTGGATGGTGTACCTAAGTCTTCATCAACCTTGACATTTTCACTTTCAACCATTTTTCTGAATCTTTTATTGTAACACAGGTAGGCCTTGCTTTTAGTAGAATAACCCAAAAAGATACCTTAATCACTCCTAGCATCAAACTTTCCTATATCTTCATCTCTTTTGATATAACATTTGCTTCCAAATATCTTGAAATATTTAATAGTAGGCTTTTGACTAGTCCATAGCTCAAAAGGGGTCTTACCAGTATCACCATTGATTTGTACCCGCTTGAGTGCGTACACAACAGTACTCACAGCTTTTCTCTAGTAGATATGAGGGACATTTCCTTCTAGCATCATAGTTCTAGCAGCATCTTCAATTTTTTTGTTCTTCCTTTCCACAACTCCATTTTGCTGAGGGGTTTGCGATGCAGATAATTGCCTCTTTATTCCATGTTCTTCACAAAAAGAATTAAATTCACTGAAAGTGAATTCACCACCTCTATCTAATCTCAAACATTTAATCTTCAGACCTGTCTCTGTCTCAACCATAGCCTTAAAGATCTTGAACTTTTCTAGTGCTTCAGATTTCTCCCTCAAGAAAGTAACCCACACCATTCTAGAATAATCACCAATGAGTAACATGAAATACCTATAACCTTGTAAACTTCTAACCTTAGAAGGACCACACAGATCAATATGCACAAGTTCCAACAATTCATTTGAACAATGTTGCTTGCTTCAAAATGAAATTCTAGTTTGCTTTCTTAATTGACATTCCTTGCATATGGCATTAGTAGGTTTCACCAGCTTAGGTAGATCTCTCATAGCCTTAGTATAACTTATCTTGATAATATTATCAAAGTTAACATGACACATTCTCCTATGCCATAACCAAATTTCATCAACTTGAGCAATCAAACAAATTTTACTAGCAACACTCAAGTGAAAGATATTACCTTTTGTTTTTGTACCTGATGCAATTACATTTCCAGAACTCAATATTCTACACTTTCCATCCTTGAACTAAAGATTGTATCCCTTATCAACCATCTGACCAACACTTAAAATATTATGCTTCAAGCCTTCCACATACAAGACATCATCAATATTATGCTTACCATCAAAAGAAATGCATCCTCTGTCATGGATCACACTAGTTGTATTATCACCAAATCTCACAACACTGCAATCATACTTTTCCAAGCTTACAAACTTACTTTTATCTCCTGTCATATGATGTGAACATCCACTATCAATCACCCATTCATCTTTCTCTTCAACTCGAGCAGCAAGGGCTTTCTCCACATTTGTACAACTAGCAAATTCAGTAGATACAGGATTATTTTCCTTGATAGCAATAAATACCCATTCATCATCACTTCTATTTCCTTTAACAGATTCATCATCTGTCACACCTTCATCAGCAGCATAGTAACACTTCTTTTGAAATTTAGGCTTGTTATGTCTTGGTTTAGGAGCTCTTTTCGGACACCTTGATGCAAAATGACCTATCTTATTGAAAGAAAAAAATTTAAGAGGCAATTTTCCTTCATACTTACCTTTTCCTCTTAGTACTCTTTTGACAATAAGTGCTTCCAACTCTTCTAGCTCTCTTTCTTCTTCTTCAATCTATCTAATTTCATCCTCATACTTGAATGTCTTTCTAGATGAACTCTCACCTGGATCATATCTTTGTCTATCTCTTCTAGAAGTACTAGCCTTAAATGCAGATTCTACCTTAGGAAGGGCATCACCAAATTCACTCAACTCAAAAGCAATAAGCTTACCAACCAACATATCTCTGGTTACATTTGTTACAGTTCGGAGCTCTTCAATAGCACTAGCTTTGACTTTGTATGAATTAGGAAAGGATCTAAGCACTTTGGCAACAATCTTTGATTCATCTATCTATCCACCAGCACATCTGATGCCACACACAAGTTCATTCACTCTTTACATAAAAATGGTAATGGTTCTCATCATCACCCATTCTAAACTTTTCATATTTCCCTTTCAGATTCTGCAACTTAGCACTCTTCACATTAGCATCACCTTCATAAAAAGTTTCCAACTTTTTCCAGATCTCATAAGTAGTCTTCAGATCCATCACATTTGTCATCTTAGTATCAGTCAAAGCACTCAATGAAGCTTCCTTAGCCCTGATATTATACTCAGCATCTCTAATCTCAGCATTAGCAATAGGACCATTTTGAGGAATAGCATACCTATTACTTGTAATGTTCCAGTAAGCTTCACCAATGCATCTTAGATGGCACTCAGTTCATGTCTTCCACAAAGAATAATTTGTTCCATCAAATCTCGGACTATCCTTCTTATAAGTCACCATCCCAAATCACCTCAAGTTGTTAAATTTCTTCCAAGGAACCTACTCTAATACCAATTGTTGGCAACACAAGGGCAGACAACTAAGAGGGGGGTGAATTAATTGTCTCGGATATTTAAAACTTATTCAACTTATTAACCTTATTCTTAGATCTGATCATTAACCATGAAAGCATAAATCATCAACACATCAGAAACACACATAACACCAATATTTTTTACATGGAAACCCTGTTAGGGGAAAAACCACAGTGGAGGTCAGTCCATAAGATTATACCCTGTTAAAAGTATAAAGAATAAAATATGGGGAATGCACATATATTCAGGAACACTGCCTAGAGCTCACTGCTTAATTACAACAAGGCTAACCACCCAAAGGAAGACACACTATCTTACAAAAAGAATCAGATCACATCCATAGGGATTTGAACTAATAAATTAGCATCTATTAATGCTTGATCACAGTTTCAGTTAAGCGCATGAACATTTCTTCACTCTTCTTCACTCTTCTTCACTCTTCTTCACACTTCTTCACACCTTGCTCTACCTTTGAATTATTTAGAACATTATTCACACACACACACACAAAAGCACACTTTAATTCGAATAAACAATCACTTATATATATCCACAACAAGAAATTTCATTGCTACATGTCGGCTTCAACAAAATAATAAAATGAATATAAACTGTCATCCAAAAATACTAAAGATTATTAATGCAAATCAACCAAGGTCAGCCACAACTTAGTGAAGACCCAATTCAACATCTCCAACATGAAAACACTTCAATTAATTACTCCTCATAGATCCACAACATGCTACCATCACCATGTCGGCCAAGAACATAAAAACATGAACACGCAAGAGAAAATCACCAACCACGAGCACAACAATAAATGTGGACATGCAAAAAAGATAGAGCACGATCTAGAGACATCCACAAACATCACGAATCACTAGAGAATCATCCATAGCAACTGAATTAAATGAAATTGCATCATCTTCAATTAGTAACACCAACTGAAGCAATAGGAAAACTATCAAAATATAAATCTTCATAACTCAATTAAATCTTCACGCAAATCTCTAAAACTTGACATGGATAAACTAGATACACTCAAAAACAAACCCTTTAGTCCACAACCTTTGATCATCAACGTAAAAAACTTACAGAAATATTGAAATCCAATTCACCACTGACAACCTGCAACTCATTCCATTACAATTTTCTCAATGTCCTCGACATATACAGATTCTAATGAATTAATGCTAATAGTGTTGACATCAATGACAACCACATATCAGCAACACAACCACAAAATCCAACAGTACACCCATGTCTCATCATATAATCCTAGGTTTTCATTTCCCAGGACCTTGGGTCTAAGACTACAGAAAGATAGATAGAAGTCTTGATGCCTAGGGTATCGGTATGCATGGTCGAGACTAGCCATTCTATTAACACTACTTCTAGTCCTCAACCACCCCCAATTATTAAAGTAAACAAGGTACCTTTGGGTTTCAGTTCCTCCAGTCCTAATGTTCCTAGTGGCAATCCTAGAGCCCATGTCGATCCTAGTGGTGGACATCTACTAGTATGGGGGTTGGTGGCATTGGTAGTTTTAGCAAAGGTTCAACTGGTCCTATTTCATCTTTTGAACTTTTCTTAAATTCCTTATTGCAAAATATGGGTCAGATGGAGAACCAACTATCAAATTTATCCAGTGCTACTTCTCAAACTATCTTTCAACCTTTCTTTTGTCATAGTCCTTTATCTATTGCTATTTTAAATACTCTTATCCCTGAAGGGATGGAGATTCTAAAATTTGAAAAATATAGTGGTCGTGGAGACCTCAAATGCACATTTCAACATTTAATGCTATGTGCACTGATTTCTTCCACCATGATGCTCTAATGGCTAAGCTCTTCTTAGATCCCTTAAGGACACTACCCTTGAGTGGTACTATTCCTTATCGGATAATTGTATCTTTTTGTTTGATCAGTTGGTAAACCAAATCCTCTAGTTGTTCCAGGCTAACATCGAGCCGAAGATGACCTTTTCGGATCTCCTCCAAGGCAAGCAAGGGGACCAGGAAAAGGTGAATAATTTTATCTCTTGATATCAAGTGTTATTCTCTCAAATCTCTTATCCACTGTTGGACACAAATGTGTAGAAGGTTTTCATTGGAAACTTACAGAAGTCATGGAAAGAAAAGTTTTCCTTAATGAAATATCCTTCTTTTGCACACTTGTGTGTCATGTTGTATGAGTACCAACAGATGGTGGCACAGTTCGAGGGTTTGTATTCACAATCTCGTTCTAATAACTGATTTGTAATGTCAGTTTTTGGAAAAAACAAAGCTATTACGAACATGGTCTTTACGTCTAAGGATAAGAGCCTAGGGCACAATAGGAATTTCACAAAATTGTTTATCTTATATTGTTATTTTAAAGAAATTAGTAAAAGATAAAGTTTTGTTATTGCCAGAACCCTGACCTCTGACTGGGTTGTATCCTAATAGGTACAATGAGCATCATTTTTTTCAATTCCACCAAGTACACGGGCACGATGTACCAAGTGATGCATTCACCTATGTCGTGAGATTCAAGACTGCATTGATGATGGGACTATCCATCTTGATGGGAAGAAGCATAATTCTAATAAATCTATAGCCAAGGCTAACGGTGAATTGCAAATCTATACTGATTTGTTTCCCTCTCGTTTTGTGAATTTGATAACACAGTCTTCTACATCATCCAAGTTAATTCCATATGAGTACATGAACATGGTTTTTTTCATGTGTATCCCTCCTCCTGAAAATTTAAGTGCTACACCTAACATAACATTTACCTCGCATTATGATCCTCTTAATAAGGATCTCTCCCCTTTATACATCCTCGCCTAGATCAATGGAAATGTCATAATTGGCATCTTAGTTGATCCAATGAGTCAGGTCAATGTGATAACGGAGGATACTTTGTTCATAAACATCTTACATAAGGTATGATACAAAGATTCTAAGACCACCCTCCATATGCATGATGGATTTTTTGTTGCCCCTTTGGGCTCTATTTCTTTGTTAGTCTTAGTAAGACCCAAGGCTGTTAATGCTTCATTCGTTATCATTCTAGAGTCTAACCTATTTCAAGTTAGGTTGGGCATCCCCTGGCTAATCTTTATGAACAGTGTCACCTCTGTGATTCATAAATGTTTAAAATTCTCTCATGAATGTTTTGAGCACATAGCGCATGACACCAATTATAAACCACTAGTGTTGTGTGGGGGCTTCACATTGGATCACTTCTAGCCTACCTCAATCGGACCTCTCCCCCCTAGGGGATATTTTTTATATAAGGCTTATATTAAATATAAGACTGGGGGATCAACACCGGAGGCTAGTTATCTGATGTCCCCCTATGTAGTTTTTGTGAAGGATTCTATGATTGTGCAGCAATAAGTTGCTTCTTCTGCCCAAAAAAAGGGGAAGGAGAAGCTTGCTCACACTCAAGGGCCTTCTCCTTTCATTTCATTTTATCTCGCTTCTGCTTCTCACTCTACTATAGCACCTTCGGCTCCTACTCCCATGTCTTACATGGGAAGTGCAATGGTTCCTGCATAGAGAAAAGTGAAGCGACAGGTCTTCTAGCTTCTTGTTTTTCCCACAGTTTCTAGGTTCGTTGTCTATCACAAGGGAAAAGGTCCACGTGGGGTAGCTCCTATGTCTCAGCCTTCGTGGCCTCCTACTGTTTCTCTACCTTCCCCTAAGGTAGAGAATGAGAAGAGGCCCGCCATCGAGGCGACGATTTCTATTTCTCTATTCGTGATTGCTTCTACCTCTACGCTTCCTCCTCTTGCTCCTACCTAGGAGCCTACCCTTCCACCAGCTATAGTTGTGAAGGATACTCCTATGGTTGAGTAGCAGCCTCTTTCTTCTCTTTTCAAGTCACATCTTCTAGCGCCCGTAGCCAATGTAACCAGCTTATGTGTGAGCATAAGTGTAGGAAAAAGGCTTTGGCCATTGAACACATCGCTTTGCAAAAGATAGAGGGGGAGATAATGGCCCATATTTATGCATCCTCTTCTATTGTTCTATTTTCTTCTACTAAGCTTGCCTTAATTCCAATCATCTATGTTATGCTTTTGGCTCCCTCAGTAAGCTCCAATGATCCTCAACCCAAAAGGGTGTAGGTTTTTATTGCTCCCTCCATGAAGTCCCTTCTCCTAATGTCCCTCCTAGACATCCCTACCTTCTCTCATCCCATAGACATGCCAAACACCATGGTGGTGTCTATTGCATATTTATCCTCTTCCTCCTCATCTTTGCTTCTTCTATGGTAATTTTGCAACCTCCATTGAAGTGCAAGCTAGAGGACGATCTCGCTTCAAGTGGAGGTCAGAAGAAGGGGTCACCTTCTTTGGAAGTGGGTTATGTCTTGGCTTGCACCATCCTCGTGACAGAGGAATCCCTCACCTCTCCTAGGTGTATCACTACCCCTTTCAATGAGGTTGTTTGTGGCTCTTGGATGCCTCCTCCCACCTGATTGACATATGGCATTCTGGTGAAGAGCATGTTTAATTAAATGGATAATATCTTGGCTTTGTCCTCGATCTTTGTAAGATAGATGAATTTTTCCCCACATGAGCTCGACAAAGAATACCTTGAGGGACCTTCTATTGGCCCATGGTTGTTGTTGCACCAAAAGGTTGACCTATTAATGCCCGATACAATGATCAAAGACATGGATCATATGAGAGGTGGTTATTCTCTTGTCACAAATCCTAAGGGGAGCACTAACCATCTACCAACAATATCCCCCTCAGTGTTACCCAAGGAGATTTGAACCCATGACCCAATACTCTAATACCAATTATTGGCCCACGGTTGTCATTGCACCAAAAGGTTAAAATTTTAATGTCTAATGCAACCACCAAAGACATGGATCACACAAGAGGCGGTTAGTCCCTTGTAACGAATCCCAAGGGGAGTGCTAACCATCTACCAACATCTTCTTCCTTGTCCCTTGTCATAGGTGAGTTAGAGGGTATCGTCCTTGCTATCTCACCCTTGCAGGCCCATCCCCCTACCCCTATAATGATCTAGATTGGGAGCAAGATGAGCTATTGGTCAATGAGGAGTAGGGTACCTCTTCTTTATCGATGGATTAGATTTTTTTATGTGTTTGTGTTTCCCCATGCTTATCTTTTTGTGTTTGTGGTCCTGTTTGGAGGACCCTTACCCTGGTGCAAAATATTTGTCATGCACTTCTTCTATGTGTAGCATCATTCTTCTATATGTTGTGAAATTATTTTTGATATTGGGGATGATGCAAAGTGTTGGGAGAATTTAGGTCCTCTTCCATGTTGACCCAATTTTTATTTTTATTTTGTCTTCATGTTTATTCATGATATAATAACTTTATGGATTGATGACTATTTTATATCTATTTGTATCTATGAACAAATCTGACCTTGAACTTTCAGATCCCTCTGTCTCTCTTGATTTATTCATCTTTTTCTGCTTCTTGATGTTGTAGTTGGGTGATCCCACAACAGTGGGTTACACTTTTTCGCTAGACTTGACATTGAACTGATTTTTTTTAACTAAATCTTCACTTTCGAGCACCTATAGCTGCTAAACCATGAGGAATTTGAAGATGATGCAAACTAGTGATTTCTGAAATTTTGTCTGTAGATTCTAAATATATAATTTTTTAAAAAATTTGCAATCAAATTGCATTTCTTTTTCCATCTCCTTTGAAAACTATTTTTTTAATAGTAAACACCATTTTTAAAGAGTGACATGTACTTGCTAACACAACATCTTTTCTATCAAGAATATTTTTTTATTTTTTTTTTGAATTTAGATTCGTAACTATGATATCTAGTGCATGCATTTGGTTTCATAGTTTTATTGAAAAAAAAAATTAATTGAGTTTTGAAGTCAAACCAATTACAATTTAGACATATGCTTACTTGCTAACACATAACATTTTTTGTATGTATCAAAATTCAATTTTTTTGTTGGATCAAGGACATTAATATCTAGTGCATAGATATTTTTTAGAATTTTGTTTTGATAATATACTATTTTTTCACATGTACAAAATAGAGAGCTTGATTTTTGGTGAAAAAACTATGTTTAATTAAACTAAAAAAAATGCATAATAAAACCAAAATATATTAAAATTATACTTGATGGATAGGTCATTCTAAGAACTACCATCATCTAGTTGGGTCTGTGAAGTTTCCTCCATTTTCATCCTCAACCTAATCGTAGAAACGCAAAATTTTGCAAAAAATTGTTAAAGGAGGGGGAGAAGGGCTAAAAATGGGGATTCTAGGGGGGGTTTGCTAGAACCCCCCTTGAAATGACATTCAAAAAGAAAAACCCATTAAACCCCCCTTATAGCCAACCCCCCTAAAAAAATTTCCCACCCAAAATATATTTTCCCTTCCTCAACGTAATTGTAACCCACTATTGTGGGATCACCCAGTTCTTATGTGTTGTCCCTCGTGTGTGTGTCTATGACAACATACCACGGAACACATCTTGTTATGTATTGTGTTCCACAACATCTCTACCTCTCCCTTCTCTCCTTATGATGTCATGTGCTCCTTTTACAAAGAACACACCATCCTAAGTGGGGGGGCTACCGTGTTCTAATTTTTAATTTGGTGAATTCTTCTGAAAAGGATTCCTTGGTGTAAAAATTTTCTTTACAATGAATTCCTTAATGACAGAATCCCTTATTGAAATATCTCATTTTCCAAAATGTTGCATTCTCTCAAGACTTCTAGATGAAATTTTCTTTCGAAAAGAATCTCGTATGTGAAAGGATCTAAAAACTAGCCTTTGAAAAGGAGTAATTTTTTCAGATTCTAAAAACTTTCCTTTCAGAAGGAGCATTTTTTCCAATGGATTGCTTAACAAAAGGATATTTCAAAAGGATTCCTTGATGACAAAATAAATTGTGGAAAATGTTGTCTTTTTCAGTTGAAGCATTCCTTTGAATAGACCCCTTGGTGTCTTGAAGGGTTCCCAACCAAAGGAGCCCCCTTTTAAAGCTTTTCCTTCAATTGAGTTTGTTGGTGTCTTGCAAAACAATTGAGTTTTTTATTTGATATTCAATGTCATTGTGTCTTGGTGTCATACATTGTATATCTTTGCGTCTAGCTTGTGGATAGCCTGACTAGACCCATCTTTTCTATGACTATTCTACAATGGAGTTTACAATAGTTGTAGGTGTATCTAATCAAACTATGTCTTATCATGTCAACTTGTGTTTCTAATGAATGTGTATCTTATTATTTTTTTCCTAACATGTTTTTTCTATAGCCTAACATGTTTGTGGTGAGATCACAACTTGCTTTGCAAGACAAAGAACCTATGGAGCCTCCTCTCTTTCATAGCTTAGCAGGATCAAAAACTTGTGAAGCCTCTTCTCACATCCAAGTGCGTCAAATCTAAGATCTACTTCCTTGACACTATTGGTATATTCTCTTCAATATCTTTCTGCTTTAGCTTGCATTTTCACTGACACGTATGCTCACTAAAGTGGGGGAAAAATGTAATGGCACAAATTTGCACCATAGGAGAATTCCCATTTATTTTACCTTTACTTTAGAAACTATAAGTTTGGTGATGCAAATCCATCGTTGTCAGCTTATTCCTTTCATGTGGCCTTGTCTTTTTGCATTGATGGAGGAATTTCTATTGAGGACATGCACACACTGTGTGGACATATGCATGTCACACTAATGTCCTGATAGGATTCCTACCCCTAGAATCTGTAGAATCATTACATCTTCGGTTTCTTTTGAAGGTAACATCTTCTATCATCCCTTGGCTGACGAAAATTAACCTTTTACCTCCATTTTGGCAATTCAAACACATTCCTTCACTCTTCATGCAATTCCTTCATTCTCTCCTTCATTCTTACAATTTCTTGATCATTCTTTCACTCTCTCAAGCTCAATCTTTCTCTCTTCTTGGTCATTCTCACTCTCTACTTGGCTTCTACAATGTTCTTGTTGCAAATCCACCATCTTTGTAGGTTGGCAAAGCTCCATTCTCTCAGGGTGGCATCATCTTTTCCTCTCAACCTTGAGTGCTAGCAGGAGGAAAGGTGATATTTCTCTTGTTGTTCTATTTACATGATTGTGTCTTATAGAGTAGCATTAAGGTTGTCTTTGCACTCTATTTAATAGTGTCTTTCTATTCTCTCTTTATTGATTTATATATCTCGTTGCATATATGATTGTCTGTGGAGGTGGGAACACCAAAATAGGGGTCTAACTAAGGCAGACCTTGAAACACAACCCAACATTTTTCCCATATTCATGTGTGCAAGTGTTGGTTTGTCCATTTGGAATTAAAGTTTAGGAATCGAAGTGTGGGTGGAAAGGTATCTTTTCCTACTCTTTCCTTGTCATTTATGCATTAGAGTAGCTTTGAGTATTCTTCTTGTTGTACTTTTCATTTCTTGCATTCTTTATGTCAAACTATAAAACTCTTTCAATTGGGTCGTAAGTAGGCCCTTTGTGTTTTCTATCTATTTGTCAGACCTATTTCTATATAGGATGCTAGTGCACCACATCGAAGTTTGGTTCCCATATTGTCATCCTCAGACAATGAGTTGTCTGGTTTGTAGTCTGAAACCTGTTGGTTTTGGCATTGTTTGTCATTGATGTTAGATTGAGGTGATTGGTAGTATAATGTTGGCACAATTGTCATTCTACCTTGAGGTTCTTCTTGGAAAATACCCAGTTGCAAAACTTGTGTAACCTTGTCTAATGTGTATGGTGTGACAAGGGCATTTGTATTCCTTCAAGGCATTTTGAAATGATTGTATTTATTTATAAATCCCAAAGGTATCAATTAAAGTTTTTTTTTATTAGTAACCTGCACCAGCTAGTCAAGGATGTTTGTGAAAGGTTTAAAGGGAGTTAATATCATTGTTTCTACTAGCCCCGTCTAGGGTTACCAGTTTAGAAGGGTAACATTGTATAGTTTGCAAAGCAAGGTTTATTGGGCATAATGCAAAGTTGAAAGCTTGGTGTATATGACAGTGAACTTAGGGTTTCTTGGAAAGCAGCAAGGTTTTCAAATCATTAACAGTTGGCTATAGCTTTGGATAGTTGGAATATTTGGCAATTTGGGCAGTTGATATGTGTAAGTTATTGCAATTGTTTTCTCTCAGGAATCAAGGTATGGCTTTATCGAGTTTTACTAGGTTAATGATTGCTATTTATATCAGATTTTTAAGCTTGGTGTTTGGTTAGACAGTGAAATGAAAAGCTTAAGATAGCAAGAGGCATTTTTTTTCAGTTGCTTTGATTATGTTGTTCTAAAAAAGAGGTTTCTTTCAAAACCCTATATTGCAGTTACTCCATAAAATGTATTCTTGAATATGTTATACTGAATTTTGTCCTTTAAAGAACTGTTGCAAAAGAATAGTGAATAGTTTAATGTATTTTGTGTGTTCTAGACTTCAAATGAAATGGAGTCTATAGGACATGAAATGCATTAAGGCAGAAAGTTGCCATGAGCTTCAGTGAAACAAAGTGACACTTTGTCTTTTACTCTTTATCTTGATGTGAAAGTTGTATTTGCCAGTGAGGCATACTTATTACCAGTGAAGTTCATTTTCCAGTGAGGCATATTGTGTAACCAGTGAGGCTTTTCCAATGAGGCACAAAAAGTATCCAGTGAGGCTCTATTTAATTAGTGGGATTTTCTTAATCCAGTGAGGCAATTTTTCTTGTGTGGTTTTTTATCTCTATGAAGGTTTTCCACTCATAAATCATTGTGTTATGGTGTTGTGGTTCATATGGTTTTCATGTCACATCCAATTCAGTCTTGTTTTTTTAGTTATGTACTTTGCAACATTTGAAATTTCATGTTACTCAAGTATATGCTCTTGGCTATCACATTTAAATACATTTTGGTAATTGAACATCCAATTATAATAAGCAAACAATGTGTTATGGGAAACAATTGAATTGATTTTGGCTATTAAAACACTAATTCACCCCCCCTCTCTTAGTGTTTTTGTACTCCAACAAGTGGTATCATATCCATATCCTTACCAAAATTTTAACCAACTTAGGGGATTCCTAGTGGAGTACTTTCCATGGAAAATCAGGAAGGTTTTTCTACTTCTATAACACCATTATTTGATGGTATTGACTATTTTTTTTGGAAATATAGAATGTAATGTCATATAACTTCTCTAGGCTATGAGGTTTGGCATGTAATTGAGACTAAGTATAATGCCACAGCGGAACCCTCTACTCCAAAGCAGAAAAAGGCCTATGATTTTGATGTTAGGGCTGAAAATGCTATTTGTTGTGGACTAACTAATGATGTACTTGTTAAAATTATCAACTATAAAACTACAAAGTCTATTTGGGATAAACTATCTAGTATTTATGAGGGTGATGAAAAAGTTAAAGAGGCTAAATTACAGACTTTTAGAGCCAAGTTTGAAGGCATAAAGATGACCGAGGAAGAGAAGGTAGTTGATTACCTTCTAAGAGTCCAAGAAACTGTAAACTCAATTCGTGATCTTGGTGAAACTTTAGAAGAAATTTTTTTTGTTAAAAAGGTGTTAAGGTCACTGACACCTAAATATGATCCTAAAGTCTTTGTTGTAGAAGAGAGAGAAATAAACAAACTCACTTTAGATGAACTTTATGGTTTCTTTACAACCTATGAAATGAGAATCTGTAGTGCTAATTCCACTACCAATGAAGCTAATTTTAAATCTGTAAAAAGGTACAATGACATAAATTCTAACAAAAAAAGTAGATAACAGTGAATCCATCCTTGTGAGAAAATTGAGAAGAGGGTTAGGTAGATATAAAGGGAAGCTTCCATTTAAGTGATTCAATTGTGGTAAAATTGGGCATTATTCTACTCAATGCCCTAACAAAGACTCTGAAAGCGATGAAGAAGATAATTGGAGACAAGGAAAGAAAAAACAAAATAACTTTAGAAAGAAAAATGTTTTCAAAAAGAAGAAAATCATGTTCATCAAAGATGTTGATGTAACATAAAGTGGTTCAAAAGCATTCCTTGAAGAAGGAGAAGATACCCTTTTTATGACAATAATTAGTCCAAATCAAAATCAAAATGAAAAGATTGTAGATCAATTTGAACTTGGGGTGGATTTTGAGGGTGAGTTGATAAGTGCTCTTGGTGAAATCAAGAAACTCAAAAAAGAAGCCATAGTGTAGAAAAACCAAACTTAAAAAGATACTAAAAATTTGATTAACAAAATTACTAAGTTTGAAAAAAAAAATTTAGATTTGAAAATCTAGCTTGAAGAAAACAAGAAAATTATAGAAGTTACTCAAAAATACTTAAATACCAAAGAAAAGGAGTGTTGTGCTCTAGAGGCAGAAATTGTTGCCTTGAGAAAAAAAACTTGTCATGTGTGACAGCAGTGACAAGTTAGCAGACCTTTTAGGTAAACAAAGAGACCACGAGGATAAGACTGGTCTTGGATTTCTAGAATGGAAATGCTCATATTCCAATGAACTTCAACATGTTGATGCTACAAATGAAAAATTCTTTGACAAAAGAGGTAATACATTTAGATGTAATCTACATTTCTTTGGCTATTACTTCTATTGTAATCAATACGGGCACAAGGCAAGTGAATGTAGGGTTATGTCTAGAAGGAGATCTAGCTTTGTAAATGGAAATATTTTTAAGTTCTTGAATAAGTTGAAGTGTTTTAACTATGGAAACCTTGGACATATAGCTAGGTTTTGTTGATCTAACTCTGTTATACAACAAAGCAAAACTAGCATTCACATCAAGACATCTTATGGTGCTGACAAAACAAAATTAGTTTGGAAACCAAAGAGGGTTGAAAAAAAGGTTGAAGCAGTGCTTGTTCAAATAGCTCTACATGCCCAAAAGAAAGATCTATGGGTTGTAGAAAGTGGGTACTCTCACCACATGACTGGTGATAAGAGAAAGTTTGTCAAATATGAAGATTACATTGGTGGTTTAGTCAAATTTGGGAATGATTTATGTATTCTGATCAAAGGAAAAGACATCATACTTTTGGATGATGATACTCCCTTACATGATGTCTACTATGTAGAAGGTCTGACTCACAATCTTCTCAGTGTGAGTCAAATCTGTGACAATGGCTTCAAAGTCACATTTACTGCTCAAGGTTGTGAAATCAATAAGAAATTAGGAAAAAATATTGCATCTGGTTTAAGAACAAAAGGGAACATCTATAATCTTCATGAGACCACAAACAGTAGTAAAGATGGACATGTTTGTTTCATGAGTCAAGTTGAAGAGAGTAAACTTTGGAATACAAGACTTGGGCATATCAACTATAACAATCCTGTCAAGATCAGCAAGAATCAAAATGTAAGAAATATGTCAGTCATCTCTAAACCTAGTAGCAATATTTGCAAGGAATGCCAGCTAGGTAAGCAAACAAAAGTAAGTTTTAAATCTAAAGAGTATTCTTCAACTAAACCCTTACAACTTGTTCATTTTGATTTATGTGGTCCTACAAGGAAAAAGTCATTGAATGGTGAAAGGTATTTTATGCTCTTTATTGATGATTATACTAGAATGACTTGGGTGACCTTTTTGAAGCATAAATAAGAAGCTTTTGATAGGTTCAAGATATTTAGAAAGATGGTTGAAAGGGAATCAGCTCTGAAAATCAAGTGCCTAAGGTCAGATAAAGGTGGGGAGTACACTTCAAAAGAATTTGTGGACTACTGTGAAGAACTTGGCATTAAGAGGTAATATT
The DNA here is from genome assembly GCA_007258455.2 of Sequoia sempervirens. Classification (NCBI taxonomy): domain Eukaryota; kingdom Viridiplantae; phylum Streptophyta; class Pinopsida; order Cupressales; family Cupressaceae; genus Sequoia; species Sequoia sempervirens. The sequence goes on along the minus strand of VDFB02274237.1, from coordinate 131,648 downwards.
CAGCCTCTAGGATACCACAACAAAACTGTGTAGAAAAGTGAAAAAATAGGGTAGTTAAAGAAATGGCAAGAACAATGCTCCAAGATGAAAATCTACCTAACATCTACTAGAAAGAATCAGTCCATACGGTAGTCTATACATTAAATAGAATTCAATTAACAATAAAAACTAATTATAATCCTTATGAATTGTGGTATGGCAAATCTGCAAAAGTTGGGTATTCTAAAATCTTTGGTGGTAAATGTTTTATCAAAAGAGATGATGAAAGTCCAGGTAATTTTAAATCTCATTGTGATGAAGGTATTTTCTTAGGCTACTCCACTCACAGTAAAGCTTACAAATGTTGTAATAAAAGATTGAAAAGAGTGGTTGAAAGCACTAACGTGAAAGTTGATGAGATGTTGCAGCCATGTAAACAACAAAAAGAAGATAATGAAGAAGTTCACCTACCAAAAAAAGAAGTGAAACTAGAAAAAGAGGAGAAAGATCAAGAAAATACTCCTAAAAAACCTGTGGAGTCAACAGCTAAAACTCCTTCAAAGACAGTGCAAAGGAACTGGTGGAACCTTAATTCTCATGTCCCATCTTAAACCCTTGTGCATTTAGGAAGGTTTTAGGATTTGTTTCCTTGAAATCATTCAAGTGTTCTATTTTGTTGTTGACTCCCTATTGCTCGCTACTGGTCATAGTTTAAAAAATTTCTATTAGGCAACAGGCTCCCTCGTCATGGGTCTAGAAAGCTTTGTTATAATGATTTTTGGGTTCTTAAGTCTTTTATATCTATCGTATCATCCTAGGAAGTCCCCTCCATTAAAACAACTTATGAGCATGTGCCTAAGAGTTTTCACTTAAGTTCAACCGGCCTTATGTCCTTATCGCTCATCGCTGATCATTTTTGAAATATATGTTTTAAATTAGCGATGAGTAATGAAGTGATATCTCTTTGATATCGCTCATCGCGAATTGTTTTTTGAACTTCTAATTGCAAATAGCGATGAGCGAGGTTCTTAAGGGATCACATATCACTAATGATTTTTGAATTCTTAAGTTTGTAATAGCGATAAGCGATGACCTCCCAATTATGATCATAGTTTCATCACTCATCACTAATATGTTACGAAGAGGTTGTTTTAAATTAGCAATGAGCGAGAAGATGAGTTCCCAATTGCATCGCATTTCGCAGATTTGTTTTAGGTGCTAAGAGTTGATTTAGCGATGACCGATATGGTTCCTTTTAAGGTTTTTTCTCTTGCTAACTTGATTACATCCTATTTGCAATATCTTTTGTGCCATTGATTGTTATGCAGGTGTACGTGTCAACCTATGGTGATTACATCTCTTGTCATTGATGGAAGTCAATGTGCAAAGTTGATTTAGCAAGGAGTGATAGAGATGGATGAGATTGGGAAACTAGCCTTAGATCTAAAAGGCCAAGATTTATCACATGAGGCACTTGCATCGCTGATAAAGATGGATGAGAACAAAGTGAATCAACGATTGGTGACAACTACTACATGAAGAGGCAACATGGAAAAGTCCTAAGGATTTTGTATAAAGAAAAAATCAAGGTGGTGAGGTGGATCGATAATCATTGATATTGTTTTAAAGAAGGATCAACGATCAAGGTTTAAAATTGAACAACTAATTGGCAGCTCGCTCGCACAAGCTTACTATCAAATATTAATGGTGACATGCTCCCCTCTTGGCCATAACTGAAAGTAGATATCTGGTTTATCGTGCATCCTAATTCATTGGCTGGCGGAAAGAATACCAAAGGCCAGAGAATTTGCAGGGAAAGCTCTAGAAATTATCACCAACCAGAGTGACACTACTTTCATCTGGGTAAGCAAAATTGATAGTTCCTTTTAATTGAGGTAGTAAGATGAATACTTTGGAAAGCTGATAGGACAATTGGTGGAATGTGCAATTTAGTCTTTTCTAGTGATTTCAATTTGATAATTGAGCACTATCTAAATTGTGAAGAAAGGTGTCATGTTCAATAGTAGTGTTTTATCCTATCATAATTGTGAAGGGTCTTTTTTGGCCATGAGAAATTGCAAACCCTAGTTTCCATTTGCATTACAAGCATGAGTGACCCAAAGCCTAGTGAATCCAATGTTAAAAGGAAACCAAAGCAAAAGAGGGTTAAAAGAGTTAAAACTCAACATGCTTCAACTGAAATTAAGCCTAAGCCAATGACTGTGTCTAACCCTTTGCTTGGTACCCCTGTGGCTTCCACAAGGTCTAGAAGTGCAAAGAAGGAAATAGAAAATTTTATGAAAGAAACTTCTGGAGGTATCAAAGAGGGAGGGTCACGAATTGGTAAAAGGCCCACATGACAAGTTGTTACCACTAGGTTGATTGATAATGCTGGCAAGATTGGTGAGAAACCACAACCCCAGAGTGGATGGCAATTGTTTCGGTATGCTTTCAATAGGTGAAATTCTAGTAATCCTGCATGATACTTGTGGGGGTTGAACTTGGGAAAGTTAGTGGTTCCAAATGTGTTTGTGTAAGTTGGTTTAATGATGGAACTAGCAAGGCATTATGACCCTACTGATAGGAAAATCAATAGTGAGAAGGGTGATATAATTCTAGAGGTGACAAAGGATAAAATTTTGGATGTGTTTGGGTTAAATCCCAATTATACTACAAAGTTTAGGCATGTTTACTTGTATGTTGAATATGAAGGGAGAAATTTTGAATACAGAGAAACAATACTTGTGCGACATAGAAGGAGCAAGAAAAAATTCATTGTTCAAGATGCTTTTCCTTTTGAGTGTGAAGAATTTGAAGATTATTTCAAAAACACTTACTATTGTTTAAACCAAGTGCTAGCTCAGGATTTTGAGGTTAGAATAGCCCCCAATTTGTTGGTGATGGTGGCAGATATACAAGAATATAATTGAAACACTAGTTTTGATTATGCTAATTTTGTTGCTCAACGAATGCATGAGGATTTTCTCAATTTGAAAAAGGAAGTGCTCCCTCTGTCTTTTCCCCATTATTCTTTATTGATGCATATGCTCTTATGGGAAGGAGATTATGAGTGGAAAAGGAAATTAAATCTGAAGATTAGGGACAGTGAAAATAATACTATCCCTGTGCAAATGTGGAAATACATTTGGGATCAGGATTGCTCCAATTCTAATTATATCTTGTTTGCCAATGTTATAAAACATGGTATCTTAGAGTCATTGAGTGTGGCACCTAAATTCAAACTTTCTCTAGATATCAAAAGTGTTACCCACCCAAAGGATGTACCAAGCTCTCCAACAACACATAATTGGACCGATTGGTTTTTACATTCTAAATATACTTTGATCAGGGTTTATGGAGCTAAGGTGGCACCCCATTGTTTACCTTTGTATGTCTCAGACATATTGGCTTTCATGGAGCTCATGTGGAAAATTGATGTTATGGATTATAAAAAGTTTAGAAAGGATAGAAAGGGCTTTGTAGTAAATCCCCAATGTTCTTTTGCTTATTTTAAAGTCACTGCCCTTGAAGGGTATGAAAAATTGGGCATTATGGTGAATAATCTCATAATGCCTATCGATGAGATTAGAGTTTTTGATCCAGAAATATTTGTGGCAGGAAAAAGAAGACCAAAGAACTTAGGCATCATACATCATGAATTCCTCTATAGAGATGATGTACTAAGGAATATGAAAAATGATGAGGTTGTTATGGTTAGGAAAAGGGATTGGACAGCTATGACAAATCTTGAGGAAAAGATTATGAAAAGGAATGCCTTCTACATCACTCCATACAATGAAATTGCAAACCCCTTGGAGATGGCCTTTACCATGATAAGGGAATATCAATCTGGTGAGTTTAAGATAAAGGTAAAGGAGGTTGTAGACAAAGCCCAGGTCCTCTTAAAGAAACAATGACAACAACAAGTTATGGATGTCCTAGAACGGCTTAAAGATGTTCAGGAGGTCAGGAAAGAACAAGTGGTAGAACATGTGCCAGGAAATGAGGAAGTTGAGTAGAAATTTCCCCTTCCTCATATTGAAGAGACTCATAGTTCAGATGTTCCTCCTGACAGGATTATCTAGTGGCAGTATAACAAAGAAAATGATGATGATCCCAGAATTAGGGAATCTGATGAGTTTTTGGCTGATGATAAATTTGTGCAGACTAAAGAATTTCAAGAGTTTATGATTCAACAGTGGAGTAAGGAAATAAAAGAGAGATTAGAGTCAACTCGAGTCAATGTTGAACCTTCTAATCAGGAGGAAGCTAAGAAAGTAGAGGAAGAGAAGATTAGGGCTGAAATTGCAGCTATTACTCCCACTAAAGCTCGAAGAATTGTTAGACATAGTGGAATCATGTTATTACTAGGATGTACTATCACAACTGCCATAGCATATGATGTAGTTAGGAGAGATCCTCAAGCTTTGATATCTAAAGATCAATTTGAGAATAAACCATTTGGTTTTGGATATAGTCCAAAGCTGCATACCCTTGCAATTTGGTCTATGGCACCTAATACTAGCAAACATGAGGTTGTTAGGCCTATTGAAGAAGTCATTGGTTCTCTTGTGGTCAAAAGAGCTACTAGCATAACTCCAATCCAGGCAGCTGAGTTAATTGCACATGCTACAATGCTTAGTGTGGACACTGCACATATTTCTTAGAAGAAATATGAATCTTTGGTCAAGGAATATAATAAGGCTTTGAATGAATTGAGTCAAATGAGAGCTACTATTCAAGCTACTCAAAGAACAATGACTCAACCTTCTTCTTTTTCATTTGATATATCTAAACAACATAGGGAGACTTTGGACCTCAGAATTGATGATTTGAAAGAAAAGTTAGGTACTGAAAAGGAAAATGTCAGGCAGACCAAATTGGAGACAGTTAGGGTGGCCAATGAAATTTTTGAGAATGTGCTTAAGCGTAGGGTGACCAAGTTGGTCCATAGGTCTAATGATGTATGGACCATGTATAAAAACATTCATGAGGCAAATACAAAGTATCTGCAAGTACAGGAGGCCATTAGGAGTGAATGGAATAATTGGATTGCTAGGGTAAGTTCTTTGAAAGAAATGATGCCAAAAATGAATGAGGATCCCGAGGCACCCAAAAATATTCCTAACATCTTGAAAACTATTGACTCAACAAATGAGGTAACTACTTTCCCTAGAAAGTTGGGTATACAGCTACAAAATAAGTTAAAGATATTCAAGGAGATGGAGGATCATGGCATGCCTCAAATATTGAATTCAAAATGTGAATTGCATCCGTTTGACACTTGGAAGAAATATTTGGGAGGATTGACACTTGGAAGAAAGATTTGGGAGGATTTCTTGAAGCAACCATGATGCATTTGTCTGTCACTAATTACATCTTGCTCAATTCAAAAACTAATACAATGGTGGAAATTGAATAAAAAATGGATATATTTGTTAAGGAAGCCAAGATTTTAATTGATGCAAGGTACTCCTAGTATACTACTAAGGTGCAGGATTTATTGAATGTTAAATGGCCCACTAAAGAGGAATACAAAATTTGGTTAAGATACACAGAGTGAATAAGGAAAATAATGGACAAGAGAAGAATAATACATAGCCTGAATATAGTACAAATTAGGCTTTTGATATAACATGGTAAAATATTATTCTCTCCTCAAAACTCAAAGTGATTAGCATGTGATGCTAATGTGGATTAACACATTTTGACCTTTTTCTGCCTTGCTTCATAAGTTTTGTTGTTTTGATTTCCTTACAATTGGCATTTTGAGCACATCGAGAATATCTTGTAACTGCTATAACAAACTAATGATGTCTTTTAAGGTAGGACCTATTTTCCATGAAGAGTTGAGGATCATTTTGCCTCATGTTTATTTGCTCCACCTGAAGACTCAAGTGTAACTAAGAAGGGAATATTGTTGCAAGCGGTCCTATGGGATCATGACATGTGTGCTATTTGGTTTGAGGCTTGTTTTGCTCCTTCATCTCTATAAGAAGGAATTCAGGACTAGAAGCACAAGAGTTAGAAATTTTTTGAGTTGATACTATTAGTTTTGTGAAGACAAATACGAAGCAAGTTATAGAGTCTTTGTTTCAAGTCTCTTTTCGATTTCATACTTATGCATGTAAGACTAATAATGGTATAACATTTATAATACAGATTAATATCTGTTTCGTGGTTATTCTCTCTCCTTGTATGTATGTTATGGGTTATGATTGAAAGTAATCAAGGATTTCTTTCACTTTTCTCTATCATTATCTAATGGATGTTTAGTTTCATGTTTGCTTATTGATTCAATGAATTGATGTAAATGCTTATATGAGATTGATAACTTATAATTACTATGTGCTAGGATATTTGTAAGAAGTGATAATATTGAACGTCACAGAGGAATGTTGTAATGCAAGATTTCTTAGGGAACTATATGTGTTATTATCTGAATTTTTATTAGGTTATGTCAAAAGGTATTGACTTTGTGCTTGGGATAAAGACACTGGTTCATGTAGGGTATTAGTGTTACTTACATTGTTGATTCATTGACTACTCACTCTTTGAACCATAAAATCTCAGAGGAACACTGTTGTTATTTGTTTTTTGGTGTCTTTTCTCTCATTTCCAATATATATAACATTGACATAATAAGCTTCGAACTTATTCAATGTTACTATTAAGTGGTATCATGAGAGATATCTATTATTAACAATGTATTTGATTGTAATTGTGAAGGGTCTTTAGGTATACATTGTGGGATCACCCTCCTAGGTTTCACAAAGCCGAAAGAGTGGGAATAGAAGTTTAGCAACCTCTATTCATTTTTTGGCCAATCCCTTTAGAATTACTGATAATTGGAAATGGAAAAATCCATAGGTACTTCTAGAGATTAGTTTGGTTCTTAAAAAATAACCAATAGAAACCATCCTTAAGAAAAAATCATTAGGGATAGAACTATTGGTATTAAAACCAAAAGAAAGCTTGCTAGTGCAAGTGATCAAGTACATTTATGTTTGATTTCAGAACTTGAACCTAAAACCTATATAGAGGCTATTAAAGATGAACTCTGGATTAAAGCAATGGAAGAGGAGTTAGATCAGATAGAGAAAAATAGGACATGGGAACTTGTTCCTAGACCCAAGGACAATAATTTTATTGGAGAAAAATGGGTCTTTAGGAATAAACTTGATGACAAGGGAAATGTAGTTCAAAACAAGGCAAGACTTGTCTACAAAGGATATTGATAGGGACAGGGTTGGATTGAGATAATCACAATCTCTATGCTCTGGGTCTCCAATAGATAAACCCTTGGTGTTTCACTCCACCAATCAACCTATAGGTCCTAAAGGTATTTAGGCACCCCTGGTCACTTGCCAACCCTGCTATCAATTTCAAATCAATCACAATGCCTTAACCAAGCATTTCTTGGTGCTTTTCCTCTCTTGCCATTCCTAGCCCTTAATACTCATAAAGACTAGCTCCACTCCAACTACTTCCAAAACTTGTTTGGTAGGGGTGTGTTCAAGCTCCTATGGCTTCAAAACCATCAAGGAAGGGTCCTTATTTAACCTCCATGCTTGGACTTTCCATCGCTAACACAAAGTCTCTGTTTTAGGGTTTGGGTAGGGCTACAAGCCTTGAGCCCCTTTCAGCCCTCCTCAAACAAGGACAATGCTTATAACTTCTCTCCCTTTTGAGATTGAACCCAGCTCCCTTCTGACACTCAGGTTCTTTTTCCAAGCTCCATCATATTTTTAGGGTTTGGGACCCTCTCTGCTTGTACACAAGTACAACTTAGAATTCTTCCAAAAACTAGGGTTTAGACCATTTCCTGGTTCGTTTTGCTTTTTCCAGTCTCAAATTCACTGGTAAAGTTTCTGTCTACTTTCCCACACCTTCTCAAAGCTCCATGCATTCACCATACACCTTGACTTGTTAAAAAGTGAACACCCCTGCCACGCAAGAATTAGTCTTTTGCTGTCTTTTCCAAGCCCGGCTTTCTAGTTCGCCTAGGAACAACTTTTAATCATGAATACAGAGCTTCTATTGACTCCTACAACTACTATATACACAATGAAGGAGTTTATCCACATTTCCATTGATTCCATGCTTCTGGTACAGAGGAAATGTGATCTAAAACTCCATTCTTATTAATTTACTAGTCAAAATAGAAATAAAGAATGAGACACAGAATTTACAAATGGAAGAAAATGATGGAAACACTAACTAAAATGTACCAAGAAATGATTCAAAAGGATTCTTTACATGCCAACAAACAACCAAAATTCCTTGTTAACTCATTAAGATTGCTATCACACAGTCAAGAACAAAAAATAGATTTTTCAACACCAAAAATCACTCTCTTTTATTATTTTCTGAAAACTGCCAACATCCAAATCTTCTAACCTCTTCAAAAGTTTGATAGATCCCTTTTACAACACCAATAAATAGTTAGGTTTTCTCCCTCGAGCTCAAAACGACCAAAACATTTGGTGTTAGAAAACACAATGTGTTTTACAATCTTAGACTCAAGCTTAGAAAACAACCCCTCAAAGGATTGTAAAAACTTATTCAACTTCTTACTAAGAAACAAAAGGTCCTCAAAAATAAACTAGATGGTGTTAAAGACCTTTCCCAACAAAATAAAATTTATTTTAAAACAAAACTTTAAAATCTACTTGCACTTTGGCAGGTGCTCCTGCACCATTCTCCCCCTCTCAGCACAAAGATCAAAGAACTTGAGGTGGTATCAGGGATAGATCAATACCTAGCCTCCCAAAATTAGCTTCCTCAACCTAGGTAGCCTCTGATTCATGTTTGTTCCTCCACTTGACCAGGTGCTCCATGTATACCTTGTGTCTTGTGGCTTTCTTCACCCTGGACTCCAAGATCTTCTCTACCTGAGGTTTCTCTTGATTAGGAAGGGGTATATTACTGATATCCTTAAATATTTCTTGACTGTTCTAAGCTTCATCACTGACTACTCCCTTATACCTTATCAAATCAGCAACATTGAATACAAGAGATATACCCAAATCTGATGGAAGCTCTACCTTGTATGCATTCTTCCCATACTTAGCTAACACCTTGCATGGTCCTACTCTTTTCATCTACATTTTGGTTGAAATTCTCTTCTGTAATCTTGATTTGTTAAGATGAACCATAACATAATCACCTACTGCAAACTGCACATCTCTCCTTGACTCATCAACTTTATCTTTCAATTTTTGAGTTGCTGTTGTAATTGTCTTCTTAACCTGCTCATGAATCTCCTTCATGGTCTGAGTGAAGTCTTCTACATGTCAACTCCTATTCTCCTAAGATCCAAGGTCTCTAAGTTCACAAACTCCTCTTGGGTGCATCTTGTACACAAATTCAAATGGACTTTTCCCTGTAGTTCTATTTACACTGTCATTATAAGCATACTCAGCTTGAGAAATCACCATATCCCAGGTTTGTCCATATTCTTTAGTCAAGCACCTCAATAGGTTACCTAACACTCTGTTAACCACCTCTGTTTGACCATGGGTCTGAGGATGGTAAGCTGATCCAAATGACAAATTTGTTCCCAATCTGCTCCATAGTGTTTTCCAAAAATGACTCATGAACTTCACATCCCTGTCTGATACAATGCTCAATGGCAATCCATGGATTCTTACAACTTCCCTGAAAAAGAGATGAGCTATGTAACTTGCATCATGGGTGGTTTTGCAAGGAATGAAGTGACTCATCTTGTTGAATCTGTCCACAACTACATAAATACTGTCAAATCCTACCTTAGTCTTGGGGAGTCCTACCACAAAATCCATGCTCACACACTCCCATGGCCTATTTGCAATGGGTAAGGGTTGATACAACCCTGCATTGTTGGCTCCCCCTTTGGCTTTCATGCACACAACACACTGCTCCACATATTTCCTAACATCTCTTGCCAACTTGGGCCAGTAATAGAACCTTTGTACCAGCTCTATTTTTTTATTTATTCCAAAATGTTCACTAAGACTGCCATTGTGTTTCTCTCGGATCAGATTTTCCCTCATTGATCCTCTTGGGACACATAACAGATTACCCTTAAATAACAATCCATTTTGTAGTGTATACTCAGCATATTGACTATGAAAATGATTTTCAAAATTGGAACATACCTTGTAGGCTTCTGAGAAATCTACATCCTCACCATAGAGATCCTTGAAACTCTCTAATCCAATGCTTTTCAGTTGTATCTCTTGCACTGTCAACATTCTCCTGCTTAATGCATCTGCTACTTTGTTTTGCTGCCCCTTCTTGTGCTTAATGGTAAATGTAAAGGCTTAGATGTACTCCATCCATTTCAAATGTCTATTGCTTAACTTCTCTTGGGTGTTGATGTAACTAAGTTCCTGGTTATCTGTGAAGACCACAAACTCTTTGGGCAATAAATAATGCCTCCACTTCCTAAGGGACTACACTAAAGCATAAAGTTCCAAATCATAGGTGGAGTATTTTTGCTTGGCTTCATTGAGTTTTTCACTAAAGAAGGCTATAGGCCTACCTTCTTGACTAAGGACTCCTCCTACTGCTACTCCACTTGCATCACACTCAACTATAAACAATTTATCAAAACTAGGCAATAACAAGATAGGTTGTGTTGCCACTTCTTGTTTCAGCTTTTCAAACCCTTTATCAGCTTCTTGTGTCCATTTAAACTTTGCTTTTAGACCACCCTTAATAGTTTCCAGAACTAGTGCATATATACCGCTAAAATTCTTGATGAATTTTCTATAAAACTGAGCTAAACCATGAAAACTTCTTACCTTTGTTGTTGTGGTTGGTGTAGGCCAGTTTAGGATGGCTTCCACCTTACTTGGATCCATCTTCAGTGTTCCTTGGGATACTACAAAGCCTAGATACACAAGTTCTTGTTTGAAGAACTCACACTTCTCAAGGTTGATTGCTAACTGTTCTTCTTGCAGCCTTTTAAGTACCATCTCCACATGCTTCAAATGTTCTTCTGCTGTCTTATTGAAAATCAGTATATCATCAAGGTAGACTACTACAAAAATCCCTGTGAAATCCTTAAGCACCTCATTCATTAATCTCATGAATGTGCTAGGGGAATTTGAGAGGCCAAATGAAATCACTTTCCACTCATACAAACCATCATTTTTCTTAAAAGTTGTCTTCCACTCATCACCCTCCTTAATTCTAATTTGGTGATACCCGCTCTTAAGATCTAACTTAGTGAAATACTGTGCTCCTCCAAGGCAATCCATTAAATCTTCAATTCTAGGTATTGGGAATATATACCTAATGGTGATCCTATTAATTGCTCTAGAATCAGTACAAAGTCTCCACTTACCTCCTTTCTTTGTTGCTAAAACAACTGGGACTGCACAAGGGCTTATGGTCTTTTGAATTAGACCTTGATTCAATAATTCTTTCACTTGCCTAGCCACCTCTTGGTTCTACTCAGGTGTAAGCTTGTATGTTGCTTTGTTAGGCAATGAAGCTCCAGGTATGAAGTCAATTTGATGACTTATTGCTCTCTTTGGTGGTAGAGTTGCAGGTGTTCCATCACTCACTATGCTCTTGTACTTTTCTAGCAGCCTTTGAACTGTTTCAGGTATGATTGTCTTCTTAGCCTTTTCTTCCTCTTTGGATGACATTAATACCACATAACCTTCATTCCCTTGGTGTAGATCCTTGATGAACTCTTTTCCACTACTCAACATGATATTAGGAACCTTTGACTGTCCTTCATCATCCTCAGTCAATGATTGCAGCTTGAAGGTTCTTCCATCCTTCTTGAATTCAATGGTGTTCTCCTTCCCATTGTATATAGCACCTCTGTCATATTTCCATGGCCTACCAAGAAGAAGATGGCATGCATCCATGGGTAGTACATCACAAATCAGCTTGTCTTTGTAGCCTCCAATTGAGAATTCCACTGTAACCTGCTCATTCACTAGAACACTCTACCCTTTATTCAGCCATGTGACCTTGTAGGGATTGGTATGAGGTACCTTCTACAATTTTAACTTAGTTACTACCTCCTCAAAGATGATATTATCTGTAGAACCAGAATCTACAATAACCTTGCATACCTTTCCCAATATCTTGCACCTTGCTCTAAACAAAGCTCTCCTTTTCTTGGGTTCTTCCTTGACCGGATGTCTGATCAAAACCCTGTTAAACATCAGATTTTCTCCTACTTCTAATTCTATATGACTGATCTCAGGTGATTTGAAACTCATGGTATCCTCTTGTGCATAGGCCACTCTCTTTTCATTGTTTGATGAAGAAGCTTTCTTTGGGCATCTATAAGCTGGATGACCTAGCTAATTGTAGTGATAACATTTCATGGTGGCAAAGTAAGAGTTACTTCTACCTGCTCCTCTTCCTCTATTTGAACATCCTTGAGGTCCTCTTCCTCTGTTAAATCCTCCTCTTGATGATGTTTCACCTCCATGCTTGGTAAGCTTAGATTCTCCTTGGTTCCTTTGTTCATTACCTCTACCTTGGTAACCTCCACGCTGTCCTTTTTTATCTCTACCTTTGCCTCTGCCCTTAGAGGACTGATCATGCTTTCTTTTATTCCTCTCTTCAATCTTTATAGCCAGCTAATAACATTGGTGGACTATCTTGGGGCTGAGTAAAGCCATCTCTTCCTGTATGTTCCACTTCAAACCATTGAGGTACCTAGCCACTTTTAGGCTCTCATCTTCTGCCACATTTGATCTCAAGCAAAGCTTCTGAAACTCTTCAGTATAGGTGTTGACATCTTGATCTTTTTGTCTTAAACTCTGCCTCTTCTTGTGAAGTTGGATCTCATAATCATCTAGCATATATGCTTCTTTCACTTTAGCAACCATTCCTTTCCAGGTTGATATGGGCTGCTTGCCTTCTTTCTCCCTTTCATTTTGAATAAATTTCCACCATGTCAAAGCTAATCCTCTCAACCTTGATTTTGCAACCTTCACTTTCTGTGCTTCAGTGACTCCATCACATTCAAAGTGGTTCTCCATTCCATCTATCCAATCCATGACCAAATCAGGATCCATCTTTCCATGGAATAGTGGTATGCCCTCTAGTCCTTTTCCACTCAGGGCTTTTAATGCCTTCAAGAAAGGCTCCTCCTCCAGAACAGGATCAAGTTCAGGGACTTTGTCTTCCTCTGCAACCTCTTCTTCTTTTGGCACTTTACCTTCCAACCTCACCTTGTTCAGTGCTTCCTCAAGTTGCTCTATTCTTTCCTTTAGAGACTTGTTGTCCTCTTCTTGTTCTTCAACCATCTTGGCTAACTGTGCATTTGTCACCATGTTGGGCATTTCACTTGATTCAACTTCTGGCATATAAGCTGCTTTCCCAAATCTTTAGCTATGCTCTGATACCAAACTGATAGGGATAGGGTTGGATTGAGATAATCACAATCTCTATGCTCTGGGTCTCCAATAGATAAACCCTTGGTGTTTCACTCCACCAATCAACCTATAGGTCCTAAAGGTATTTAGGCACCCCTGGTCACTTGCCAACCCTGCTATCAATTTCAAATCAATCACAATGCCTTAACCAAGCATTTCTTGATGCTTTTCCTCTCTTGTCATTCCTAGACCTTAATACTCGTAAAGACTAGCTCCACTCCAACTACTTCCAAAACTTGTTTGGTAGGGGTGTGTTCAGGCTCCAATGGCTTCAAAACCATCAAGGAAGGGTCCTTATTTAACCTTCATGCTTGGACTTTCCATCGCTAACACAAAGTCTCTGTTTTAGGGTTTGGGTAGGGCTACAAGCCTTGAGCCCCTTTTAGCCCTCCTCAAACAAGGAAAATGCTTATAACTTCTCTCCCTTTTGAGATTGAACCCAGCTCCCTTCTAACACTCAAGTTCTTTTTCCAAGCTCCATCAGATTTTTAGGGTTTTGGATCCTCTCTGCCCGTACACAAGTACAACTCATAATTCTTCCAAAAACTAGGGTTTAGACCATTTCTTGGTCTGTTTTGCTTTTTCCAGTCTCAAATTCACTGGTAAAGTTTCTGTCTACTTTCCCACGCCTGCTCAAAGCTCCCTGCATTCACCATACACCTTGACTTGTTAAAATGTGAACACACCTGCCACGCAAGAATTAGTCTTCTACTGTCTTTTCCAAGCCGGGCTTTCTAGCTCGCCTAGGAACAACTTTTAATCATGAATACAGAGCTTCTATTGACTCCTACAACTACTATATACACAATGAAGGAGTTTAGCCACATTTCCATTGATTCCGTACTTCTGGTATGGAGGAAATGTGATCTAAAACTCCATTCTTATTAATTTACCAGTCAAAATAGAAATAAAGAATGAGACACAAAATTTACAAATGGAAGAAAACGATGGAAACACTAACTAAAATGTACCAAGAAATGATTCAAAAGGATTCTTTACATGCCAACAAACAACCAAAATTCCTTGTTAACTCATTAAGATTGTTGTCACACAGTCAAGAATAGAAAACAGATTTTTCAACACCAAAAATCACTCTCTTTTATTGTTTTCTGAAAACTGCCAACATCCAAATCTTCTAACCTCTTCAAAATTTTGAGAGATCCCTTTTACAATGCCAAGAAATAGTTAGGTTTTCTCCCTCAAGCTCAAAACGATCAAAACATTTGGTGTTAGAAAACACAATGTGTTTTACAATCTTAGACTCAAGCTTAGAAAACAACCCCTCAAAGGATTGTAAAAACTTATTCAACTTCTTACTAAGAAAAAAAAGGTCCTCAAACATAAACTAGATGGTGTTAAAGACCTTTCCCAACAAAATAAAATTTATTTTAAAACAAAACTTCAAAATCTACTTGCACTTTGGCAGGTGCTCCTACACCAGATACTCTTAGATTGAGGGTATTGATTTTGATGAAACCTTTGCCTCTATAGCTAGGCTTGAAGCTATAAGGATCTTTCTATATTCTTTTGTTTATAAAAATTTCAAAGTGTTTCAAATGGATGTTAAAACAACCTTTCTAAATGGTGATCTTGAAGAAGAAGTTTATATGGAGCATCCTAAAGGATTTGAATGTGTGGGTAAATAAGATCATTTCTATAGACTAAAAAAGGAATTGCATGGCTTGAAACAAGCCCCTAGAGCATGGTACTCTAAGCTGGATAAGCATTTGCAAGGTCAAGGATTCACAAAAGGAGGTGTTGACATCAATCTGCATTTCATGAAAAAGGTGATAATACTCTAGTTATTGTTGTCTATGTAAATGACATTATTTTTGGTAGTAATGATGATAATTTGTGTTATGTTTTTCCAAACATTATGAAAGTTAAGTTTGAAATGTCCATGCTTGGAGAATTGTCTTTCTTTCTTGGGTTATAGATCTCTCAACTTGAGAAGGGTATCTTTATATCTCAAATTAAATATGCAAAAGAGATGCTCAAAAGATTTCAAATGGATGAAAGCAGACTAGTTGGAACTGTTGGAGTACAAAAAACATTGAGAGGGGGGGTGAATCAGTGTTTTAATAACCAAATTCAATTCAAATTTTTTTCAAAACATATAACTTCTTTGTAATCTTAGAATGTTCAATTTCAATAATGTATTAAAATGTGATAGTCAATATCAGATCCTTAGACCACATGAAAAACTCAAATGTTGCAAAGTACATAAAGGAAGCTACAAAACTAAATTGCATGAATCATGATAACCACATAGATCACAAAAGAATCATAACATGGTATTTTTATGAGTGGAAAAGCCTCATAGGAATAAAAAACCACTCAGGAAAACTGCCTCACCGGCTTAATAAAATCCCACTGATTACAGAGCCTCACTGGCTACATTTTGTGCCTCATTGGAAAAGCCTCGTTGGCTACTTTTTGTGCCTCACTAGCTACAAAATATGTCTCACTGACAAAGGAACCTCGCTAGTTACAAGTATGCCTCACTAGAAAATACAACTTTCACATCAAGATTAAGAGTAAAATACAAAGGATCTCTCTGTTTCTCTGAAGCTCATGGCAGCTTTCTGCCTTAATTCATTTCATGTCCTATAGAATCCATTTCATTTGAAGTCTAGAACACAAAAAATACATTAAACAATTCACTGTTCTTTTGTAACAGTTCTTTAAAGCACATGATTCAGTATATCATATTCAAGAATACATTTTATCAAGCAACTGCAATATAGGGTTTCGAAAGAAACCTCTTTCTACAAAACAAAATAATCAAAGAAACTTAATCAAATGTATTTTTCTGCCTTAATTTTTCATCTCACTGTCTAACCAAATGTCAAGCTTAAAGATCTCATATAAATAACAATCATTAACCTGGTAAAACTCAATATAGCCATATCTTCATCCCTGAGAGAAATCAACTACAAAAACTTACAAATTTCAACTGCCCAAACCACCAAATCTTCCAACTATCCAAAGCTACAACCGCTGACTATCAATGATTCAAAAACTTTGCTACTTTCCAAGAACCCTAAGTTCGTTGTTGTATACACCAAGTTCTTAACTTTTCAAAATACCCGATAAATCTTGCTTTGCACATTATACAATGTTACCCTGTTGAACCGGTAACCCTAGAAGGGGCCGGTAGAGACAATGACATTAACTACCTTAAAACCTTTCACAAACATTTGTGATCTACTAGGCGGGTTACTAATCAAAACAACTTTAATTTATGTCTTTGGAATTTATAAATAAATACAAACATTTCAAAAACCATTGAAGGAATACAAGAGCCCTTATCACCATACACATTAAACAAGGTTGCACAAGTTTTGCAACCAGATACTTTCCAAGAAGAACCTCAAGGTAGAAAGACAAATATTCCAAAATTATACCACCAATCACCTGAATCTAACATCAATGACAAAAACAATTCCAAAGCCAACAAAACTCCCTGTTTGGCATTGATGTCAACAACCAATTCTTTGTTGCTCCCCCTTTGAAGATAAAATTGAAAAGCACTAAAATCATTCATTGAAACTGTAAAATTCCCTAAGCAAAAAAAGGCACTGAAAACACATGTCAAAGAATTGAAAGAAAATGTCATATGCCATACAAATAGATGCACTAAATGCATTGTAAGTGATAAAGACCATTGTAAGTAAATGCATACTAAAATAATAAAAGCAAAAAAAAAAACACTATAAATGCTCATGCACACTATACTGTTGTACTGAGAATGCCCTGTCATGGTCCTAATCACTAAAGAATGCATCTCAATCTCACTGTCCTCATACTGTCAAATGTACTCACTATCCTTATACTGTCAAATAAAGCTCATGCCCATACTATCAAAATGAAGCATCATACTATAAAATGAAATGCTCATACTGTACATGACTTTTCATCTCCCCCTTTAACAACAATTCCAAAGGAACAAAAACGTATTATGAGATTAACAAATAGAGATCTATTATTCAAAAAAAAACATAGCACCATGAGGAAATGAAGCAACTATCAAAACAAGAGGAAACCAGTGATAGAACTGATTGTCCAGCAAGAAGGAACCACTGCACCACACATAAACCAATTAGATGCCATCAAGAATGAGCATAAAGGACCACTGAAACCACTTGGAAAACTGTGACTGAAAATCAATGAGTACAATTAGAACAAAGTAGATATTTCACAAAGATTAACAAGTACATCTGAGCATATACTAGAGAAATATGTAGAAGTCTCATAAAGAAATAAGCATTAGTATGGAGCATCAAAACTTGACAAATATCCACTATATCTTCATGGTGCAAGATATTACAGATAACCACAAACTGAAACACGGAATTCGTGTAATAGACTGTCATTACTGGAATAGGTATGCATCAAAAACACACAGTGAAGGCATCAAAGATTGTCATATATAACCTCAAGCCACTGACTTAAATGTCATTCTATATGTTGAATATCTTATCATAAAGAAAATAAGAATGGAATGGAAACAAAATGAACCATTCATGAGCCATGGATGAAGAATAAGATTTGAAGCTCCCCCTGAAATAATACATAATATTCATTGAGCACTGTGTTGATATGGAACTTCAATTCAAACTTCAAATCATTGTTTCATCAATGAAAAACCACATTGAACATTGTCCAACCATTGATGCAATAATCCTTTCCCCTCATGTGATAGCAATGCCAAAGACCCTAGAACTATGATAGACAGTCACAAAAGCATAATAATTACCAAAACTCACTAATGGATAAATTATATCAACTGTCACCAAAGCATGATGATTACCAAAGAAAACATCAAAAAAATAAATCAACTATCAATGCACCTATCCAACAGTCACTACAATAAAGAAATTAAGATCATCAAGCCATTAGATTGTCACTATTCAGTGTACAGTCAATTAAGAGCTGAGAGATGAATTTGCACTATAAAAAAGATGTTATTACAGGAGGAACAATCCAAAAAAAAATCACTTACAATAGCTAACTAACCTTAAACATCTGACCAATACCTGAGTGCTCCCTATATCTGGTTGCTCTTCTCCCCCTGTCAAGAAGACCATATAAGATGCATAACCATTGTACCAAAAGAAAGAATGCTTGATACTAATATTGTGTCATGAAACAAATGTTCATCATTGTCAAGGCTAACATACACTACCACTGTCAAACCAAACATGCACTATCAAGCAACTTTCCAAGCATTCACCACTGCCAAAATAAATGTTCACTATCATAACTGAATGAATATGCCATTGACACAAGCAGATAGTCTATGTTGTCCCACTGTTAAAAGAACATTGTGTATTGAAAGCATTGTCATGTCATTTTCTTGAATGCATTGTCACTAAAAAAACACTAAGCAAGGGACTGGTATGAAGAGCATTGATATATATTGTCAAATATTAGAGCATAAGATATAAATAACTCCAGAAGATCAACAAATGTCACTAGGGAAAAGGGCCATTGTACAAATGAGAAAATATGGCAAGTATTACAAAGCACTGTCAAGGTAGTTCAAGTACTTCAAAGTTAATACTGTCCAAGGAAACATCACTGCAAATATTCACTAACCACAAAAAACTACTATACTGCATGTCAATGATAAGAGTACAACCACAGTCTCCAAGTACAACCACCGAGAAAATCTCAGTAAAGAGAGCTATAGATGAAAAATATCAAAAGTTGTCAAGATCACAAAAAACATGGATATAAAAAGATACTCAAATCTCTCCCTGAAAAGGATACCTTCACACCTTTCCACTGTGCTTTGCAAAAACAAACATACGCCTCAAGCAAGAAGGTCAAAACATCAGCAAATTTTCCATCACTAACCATTGTCAAACCAATAGAATCAAGAATACTACTTGTGCAAACCACTATCATATTATGCAAGATGAGTAAATACCACTTTCAATGATTATCAAGATCAAACCATTTGAACCAAGATCCAACCAATATTCTCTACACAATGCATTAGCCATTGTCAATGTACTAACAGAGACTATAAACCACCATGATAACTACTACCAAGCAATGAAATCTACTGTTACTATCCTTGGAATCATTCATCAATGTGTTAAGACCCCTTGCAACATTATAATCATCAGAAACACTTGCAACAAGTTATTAGAGAGGAATATAAATAGTATATCATTTTCAAAAGACTCAAATGACATTATCAAACCAAAACTATTGCCACCATCAAAACACCAAATCACTGCAATGATACAACTTCTTTGCTACTTAAGGAGTTTGAATGATAAAGCTTTAAGCATCTCCCTCTAACTTCATGCTTCCCTTTATGCACTAATAGATGTCACTTGTGCAAAATGCACAAGCTTAGATTCAACTTTCCTTTTGTTTACAATCTCATGAAGATTATAAATGTTCCCTTTTATCCTTAAGCCTACTGCAACTATCATTCTTGATTTCTTACTTATCTCACAACCTTGAGAATTAAATGTAACACTAAATCCATTGTCATAAATTTGAATTACACTCAAAATATTGTGTGTTAAACCTTCTACAAAGTACACATCATGTAAAAAAGTATAAGAATCTAGAATAATGGTACCTTTTCCTTTAATCAGAATACAAAAATCATTCCCAAACTTGACTAAACCACCAACATAATCTTCAAAATTGACAAACTTGCTCTTATCACCAATCATGTGGTGAGAGCATCCACTGTCTACAACCCATTGTTCTTCATTTTTGACATGTAGGTTTGTTTGAGTTGAAAATGAAGGTAATATTGTAGCTTAAAACTTGTAAAGCTATGAGACTATAGATCTAATTAAGTGTTCTTTGTCACAATTCTTTGTGTATGATTAATCTTATTTAGATAAATTTTACCAATTGTAGAAAGAGACAAAAGATTGTAGAAGAGTGAGACAATAAGATAGAAGTGACACAACATATACATGGAGAAACCCTTTTAGGAAAAAATCCACCAGAATCAATAGTGCTTGTATTATTTAACCTTAAAACAAGATTACAATAATACTATACCAATCCTTGATTGATATGCTTCCTTAACTTCAACAATCCTTCTTCACAACCTGCAATAAACTCTCATAGAACTCTCATCCACTTGCTACAATTAATAGACAATAATATGAGCATGTAAACTCAATAAGAGTTGTACAATACAAGAGCATAAATATCCTCACAAAAATCGATGCCTAGATTGGGTAAGTAGAGTTCCACAATGTAATCTAAAGTCAAACCAAAGTACTCCTCAATTTAGGCATCCCAAACTGAACTTTGGTCAAGAAAATATCTTGCAAGCTTCACCTCAAAGTTGGCACCCAAGAATGGGCCCACTTGGCTGAGCCTTGTAAATATCTTGTCATGCAAAAGGTGTTAACTGAAAGATGCCAACTTGGGCACCCAAGGTGGTCCCAAGTCAATCTTAGTTAACTGAAACATATCTCTCCACCAATTCATGCAAACATTATATATGATTGATCATCCCCACTTAACTAAAAGTATCCACCTGTTATCTATCATTCAACTGAAGTCATTAGTCATGCAACTCAAGTCAACTCAAGTCAACTAGCATTCAACTCAAAATAACCACATGCAACTGAAGATAACTGAACCATAATTGAACTAAACTAAAATAAACTAAACTGATACTAAATTGAACTGAACTAATACTAAACTGATAGTGCCACTCTGGACTCATGTAAATATCAATCCCTAATTTGTAGGATCAAAACATGCATTACTGAAGTGTTATCAATCCTCCAAACAATTAACTGAAGTAAGGTGGGTTCCACCTTTCATGTGGGGGCCCCATGTGCTCCTATCTTGTAGGAGCTCTTCTTGGACGTCCCCACATGTTCCTATCATTGAGGAATAATCACAAATGTCAATTTAAATGTTCATTTCATTTGAATTTAATCTCTTTCTAATCCTAGTGTTTGGGAACACTTTCCAAGGACTTAGGAGATACATGAAATATGTTTAGGATTGCAATTAAATGGCATCCTATTCCCAACATTCTCCCACTTGAAATTATACATTGCAATTATTATAAACAAGGAATCATTATTATAAATCAAGTACAAGACTCAAGGCCAATGGCCTTCCTATACCAAGGGAACTTATCTATAGGAACTGGTTTCATAAGATAATCTACAACATTGATCAAAGTGTTAATTTTCTCAATCAATACCTTCCCACTCTCATCTATTTCTCACACAAAGTGATACTGAATATCATCATGCTTAGTATGAGCATGATACATAGTATTTTTGTCTAAACAAATAGCACTCTGACTATCACATTCAAGTCTAATTTGCTTGCAATTAAAAAAAATACCTTTCCCAAGTCTCTGTAACCAAACTGCTTCTTTAGAGGCATGTGTAGCAGCCATGTACTCTACTTCTATGGTGGACAAAGCAACTGTGGGCTGCCTCTTACTCATCTAGCTAACTAAAACTCCAAATAAAGTAAACACATAGCCACTTGTCGACCTCCGACTGTCCAGGTCTCCTACCCAATCTGAATCAACAAAACCCTATATGTCCAATGATCTGTGCATAATATCAATATCATTAACACCATGATAAAACAAATAGTAATCAAAACTACCTCGTAAATATCTAAACACCCTCTTAACATAAGTCCAATGTTCTTTACTAGGGTTAGACATAAACCTACTTGGAACTCCCACTGCTTGGGCTATATCTGGTCTTGTACAGACCATTGCATACATCAAACTACCAACTGCACTAGCATATGGAATTTCATACATTTCCTCTTGATCAAATTCAGATTTAGAACCCATGTCTAAACTTAACTTCATGCCAACTGGTAAAGGAATATTAATTGGTTTATTATCCTGCATGTTAAACAGTTTCAAAATAGTATCAACATAGTTGCTTTGACTTAAGCAAAGCTTTATGTTACCTCTATCTATGTTGATCTCCATACCAAGGATATATTTTATAGCCCCTAGATCTTTCATCTCAAATGTGCTAGAGAGTTGTGCTTTTAATTCTTTGATCATTACCTTATTGTTACCAATAAACAACATGTCATCAACATACAAGATAATAATTAAAAGTTGATCATCAATAATTTTTATGTAAAAACAATGATCTTCCTCACTCCTAACATAACCAATTTTCAATGCAAAAGCATCAAAATTTTGGTACATTCTACGTGATTGTTTCAATCCATATAAAGATCTCTTTAACCTGCAAACCAATAATTATTTCCTTTTACAACAGAACCATTAGGTTGCCTCATATAAATCTCCTCATCAAGATCCCCATGTAAGAAAGTAGTTTTCACATCCATTTGCTCTTTCTCAAAATCATAAGCAACAACAATAGATAAAAGGAAACTAATAGAAGTTAATTTAGCAACAGGAGAGAAGATTTCATTAAAGTCAACTCCCTCTCTTTGGGAGTAGCCCTTGGCTACTAATCTAGCCTTGTACCTTTCAAGATTACCATCTGCTCCAATTTTCTTTTTAAAGATCCATTTACAACCAACATAATCTTCAAAATTGACAAACTTTCTCTTATCACCAATCATGTGGTGAGAGCATCCACTATCTACAACCCATTGTTCTTCATTTTTGACATGTAGGGTTGTTTATGTTGAAAATGAAGGTAATATTGTAGCTTAAAACTTGTAAAACTATGATACTGTAGATCTAATTAAGTGTTCTTTGTCACAATTCTTTGTGAATGATTAATATTGTTTATATCAATTTTACCAATTGTAGAAAGAGATAGAAGATTTTAGAAGAATGAGACAAGAAGATAGAAGTGACACAACATATATGTGGAGAAACCATTTTAGGAAAAAACTCCACCAGAATCAATAGTTCTTGTATTATCTAACCTTAAAACTAGATTACAATAATACTATATCAATCCTTGATCGATACACTTCCTTGCCTTCAACAATCCTTCTTCACGACCTACAATAAACTCTTATAGAAATCTCATCCACTTACTGTAATTAATAGACAATAATATGAGTACGTAAACTCAATAAGAGTTGTACAATACAAGAGCATAAAGCTTCTCACAAAAATCTATGCCTAGATTGGGAAAATAGAGTTCCACAATGTAATCTAAAGTCAAACCAAAGTCTTCCTCAATTTAGGCACCCCAAACTAAACATTTAACTAAAATTTGGTCAAGAAAATATCTTGCAAGCTTCACCTCAAATTTGGCGCCCAAGAATGGGCCCACTTAAATGAGCCTTGTAAATATCTTGTCATGCAAAAGGTGTTAACTGAAAGATGCCAACTTGGGCACCCAAGGTGGTCCCAAGTCAATCTTAGTTAATTGAAACAAATCTTTCCACCAATTCATGCAAGCATTATGCATGATTGATCATCCCCACTTAACTGAAAGTATCCACCTGTTATTTGTCATGCAACTAAAGTCATTAGTCACACAACTCAACTCAACTAGCATTCAACTCAAAATTACTGCATGCAACTGAAGATAACTAAACCATAACTAAACTGAACTAAACTGATATTGAACTAATACTGAACTGATAGTGCCACTCTAGATTCATGTAAATATCAATCCCTAATTTGTAGGATCAAAACATGCATTATTGAAGTGTTATCAATCCTCCAAATAGTTAACTAAAGCAAGGAGGGTTCCACCTTCCATGTGGGTGCCCCATGTGCTCCTATCTTGTAGGAGCTCTTCTTGGACATCCCCACATGTTCCTATCATTTAGAAATAATCACAAATGTCAATTTACATGTTCATTTCATTCAAATTTAAGCTCTTTCTAATCCTAGTGTTGGGGAACACTTTCCAAGGACTTAGGAGATACATGAAATATGTTTAGGATTGCAATTAAATGGTATCATATTCCCAACAGTTTGAACAAGCATAGCTTCAGCCCTTTTATCAACCCTCTTTGGTCTCAAAACCAATTTTGTTTTATCTGCATTAGAAGGTGTCTTGAGATGAATATTGGTTTTTTTTTGTTGCACTTCAAAGTTAGGTCTACAAAACCTAGTTATATGTCCAAGGTTTCCACAGTTAAAACACTTCAACTTATTCAGTGAATTACTCCTTTTTTCAATTGATGGTTTCATAAACTTTTCATTTATGACATCAACACATTGTGGTTCATTGGAATGTGAGCATTTCCCTTCTACAAACCCTGGACTAGTCTTACCTGTATGATCTTCTTTTTTTCCCAAAAGGTTTGCTAACTTAACACTACTATCACACATATCAAGTTTTTTTCTCAAGGCTACAATTTCTTCCTCTAATATGCAACATTGCTTTTCTTTGGTGTCCAACTAGATTTTAGTAACTTCTATAACTTCGGGTTCCAGTTTCAAATCTGTAGTTTTTTTTTCAAACTCATTAATTTTGTTAATCAAATTTTTAGAACCTTTTTGGGTTTGGTTTTTTTGTACTATAGCCTCCTTCTTGAGTTTTTTTTTTTACTAAGGGCACATTTTAATTCACCCTCTAGATCAATCTCTTCTTCATCATGATCAGATTGATCTGCAATATTTTCATTTTTATTTTGATTTGGGCTAATTATTGTCATAAACAGGGTTTCTTCTCCTTCTTCAATGGATGCTTCTGAACCACTGTCTGTTACATCAACATCTTTGATGAACAGGATTTTCTTCTTTTTGAAAACATTTTTCTTTTTAAAGTTATTTTGTTTCATCTTTCCCTGTCTCCAATTATCTTCTTCATCCCTTTCAAAGTATTTGTTAGGGAATTGAGTAGCATAATGCCCAATTTTTCCACAATTGAAGCACTTAAATGGAAGCTTCCCTTTATATCTACCTAGCCCTCTTCTTAGTTTTCTCACAAGGATGGATTCATTGTTATCTAATTTTTCTGAGTCAAAATTTATGTCATTTTCCCTTTTTACAGATTTGAAGGCAACTTCTTTCATAGTGAGATTATCACTACAAATTCTCATTTCATAGGCTATAAAGACACCATGAATTTCATCTAAAGTTAGTTTGTTTATGTCTCTCTCTTCTACAACAGAGACTTTAGGACCATATTTAGGTGTCAGTGACCTTAACACCTTTTTAACAACTTTTTCTTCTAAAGCTTCACCAAGACCACAAATTGAGTTTTACAATTTATTGGACTCTTAGAAGGTAATCAACTACCTTCTCTTCCTTAGTCATCTTTAGGCCTTCAAACTTGGCTCTAAAAGTTTGTAATTTAGCCTCTTTAACTTTTTCATCACCCTCATAAATACTAGACAGTTTATCCCAAATAGACTTTGTAGTTTTACAATCCATAATTTTAACAAGCACGTCATTAGTCAATCCATAGAAAATAGCATTTGTAGCCCTAGCATCACAATCATAGGCCTTTTTTGGTTTGCAGTACAGGGTGTCATTGTGGTAGTGTACTTAGTCTCAATTGCATGCCAAACCTCATAGCCTAGAGAAGTTATATGACACTGCATTTTATATTTCCAAAAAGCATAGCCAATACAATCAAATAATGGTGCTATGGAAGTAGAAAAACCTTCTTGATTTTCCATGGCAAGTACTCCACCAGGAATCCCCTAAGTTGGTTAAAATTTTGGCAAGGGTATGGCTCTGATACCACTTGTTGGAGTACGGAAAACACTGAGGGGGGGTGGAGTGAATCAATGTTTTAATAACCAAATTCAATTCAATTTTTTTTCAAAACACATAACTTCTTTGTAATCTTAGAATTTTCAATTTCAAGAATGTATTCAAATGTGATTGTCAATATCATATCCTTAAACCACATTAAAAACTCAAATGTTGCAAAGTACATAAAGGAAGTTGCAAGACTAAATTGCATGAATCATGATAACCACATAGATCACAAAAGAACCATAACACAATATTTTTATGAGTGGAAAACCCTCATAGGGATAAAAAAATCACTCGAGAAACTTGCCTCACTGGCTTAATAAAATCCTACTGATTATAGAGCCTCACTGGCTACATTTTGTGCCTCACTGGCTACAAAATATGCCTCACTAACAAAGGAACCTCACTGGTTACAAGTATGCCTCACTGGAAAATACAACTTTCACATCAAGATTAAGAGTAAAATATAGAGGTTCTCTCTCTATTTCTCTGAAGCTCATGGAAGCTTTCTGCCTTAATGCATTTAATGTCCTATAGACTCCATTTCATTTGAAGTCTAGAACACAAAAAATACATTAAACAATTCACTATTCTTTTGCAACAGTTCTTTAAAGCATAGGATTCAATATATCATATTCAAAAATACATTTTATCAAGCAACTTCAATATAGGGTTTCGAAAGAAACCTCTTTCTATGAAACAAAATAATCAAAGAAACTGAATCAAATGTATTTTGTTGCCTTAATTTTTCATCTCACTATCTAACCAAATATCAAGCTTAAACATCTTATATAAATAGCAATCATTAACTTGGTAAAACTCGATACATCCATACCTTAATCCTTGAGAGAAATCAACTGCAAAAACTTACAAATCTCAACTGCCCAAACTGCCAAATCTTCCAACTATCCAAAGCTACAACCACCGACTGTCAATGATTTAAAAAATTTATTACTTTCCAAGAACCCTAAGTTCACTACTGTATACACCAAGTTCTCAACTTTACAAAATACCGAATAAATCTTGCTTTGCACATTATACAATGTTACTCTACTGAACCAGTAACCCTAGAAGGGACTGGTAGAAAAAATGACATTAACTTCCTTCAAACCTTTCACAAACATTCGTGACCTGCTATGTAGGCTACTAATCAAAACAACTTAAATTTATGCCTTTGGAATTTATACATAAATACAAACATTTCAAAAACCCTTAAAGGAATACAAGAACCCTTTGTCACCATACCCTCAAGGTAGAAAGACAAATGTGCCAACATTATACCACCAATCACTTGAATCTGACACCAATGACGAAAACAATGCCAAAGACAACAAGAACTCCCATGGAAACTGGTTGCAAATTAGGCCAAGATGTTGATTTTCCTGATGTAGATCACACCATGTTCAGGTCTATGATAGGTATTCTTTTGTACTTGACTACCATAAGGCCTAACATCAAGCATGTTGTATGCTTGGTGGCAAGATTTTAGTCTTCTCCCAAGTAGTCTTATCTTAATGCAGTCAAGAGAATATTAAGATATGTTAATGTTAATATTGATTATCGTTTGTGGTATCCAAGACATGATGATTTTGCATTGCTTACTTACACTGATGTTGACTAGGTATGATGTATTGATTACAGAAAGAGCACTTCTAGAGGAGCATTTTTCTTGGGTGGTAGGTTGGTAGCATGGCATCGAAAGAAACAGGACTCTATGTCTTTGTCAATTGTTGAAGCAAAATACATTGTTGCTACCACATGTTGTTCTCAAGTTTTGTGGATGGTTCAAACACTAAAAGATATCAAAGTGGAAGTATCTCAACATATTCATATTTTGTGTGATAACACTAGCACTATAAATATTTCAAAAAATCTTGTGATGCATTCAAGAACCAAACATATAGCTATCCGCTATCATTTCTTGAGGGAAAAGCTTCTAACAAATGAAGTTGTCTTAGACTATGTGGCATCATGTGATTAGGTGTCTGATATCTTCACAAAGCCATTACCAAAAGAGGTGTTTGAAAACTTAAGGGATAGACTTGTTGTTCTCTCCCTCGACTCTCTTCAATAGCACAAGTTATATATGCCAAGTTTCATGAGGAGCTTCAAAGCTTATACTTCATTCCTGGCTCATGAATGGTTCATTTTGTTGTTATTCCATTCTTTTTTTATGATTAGATATTCAACATATACAACAACACTTAAGTTAGTTTTTTGAGCTTATATATGACAGTTTTTGATGTCTTCACTATGTGTTCTTTGATGCTTATCTATTGCAACAATGATAGAGTTTTGCTTGCCTTCAATGTTCTAGTTTGTGGTTCCCTGTGATATCTTGCATCATGAAAATACAATGGATATTGTCAAGTCTTGATGCTCAATACTAATGCTAGTTGCTTTATGAGACTTCTACATCTTTCTGCTCAGTTGTGCTTTTCAATCTTTGTGAACTATCTACTTTTCTCTAACAGTGCTCGTTGATGTTTAGTCACAGTTTTCTAGGTGGTTTCAGTGATGATTTATGCTTATTTTTTATGGCATTTGTTTGGTTTATGTTTGGTGCAGTGGTTCTTTCTTGCTAGACAACCTGGTCTATCACTGGTTTCCTCTTTCTTTGACTATTGTTTCATTTCCTAATGGTACTATATTTATTTTTGAGCAGCAGATCTATATTGGTCAGTCTAGTAGTATGCTTTTGTTCCTTCGGCATTATTTTCAAAGGGGGGGATGAACTTGTATCATTACATAGAGGACAGTCATGTACAGTCATGCTTCATGTATAGTCATGCTTCATTTGATAGTAAGAGGAAAATGTTATGCATTTGATTCTTGAGGATAATGTTATGCATTTGATTCTTTGTTGATTAGTACAGTATTCATTATTTATCGGGTTTGATCAAGATAGTAAGAGGACAGTGTTAATGATGCACTTATTGTGGTGTCATTTCCTTTATAGTGATGTCTTTATCATATAGGTGGAACATACAAGTGACATACAAGTGGAAATTTAGTCCACATACAGGTATTTTGACAATTGTTGCAGGTTTTATGACTGTGATATGACATTTTTTATGACAGTTGTTGCCTTGATGATTGCATTGTTTGCTTTGGCATTGGTAGTGCATATTTTCTTTGATAGTGGTTAACATTTGATCCTTTTCAAGGTTGTTTCAAGTGAATTTGTAGGTAACAAGTGGTTTATCTTCAAAGGGGGAGCAACAAAGGTTTGGTTGTTGACATCAATTCCAAAGGGGGAGTTTTGTTGGTTTTGGCATTGTTTTTCATTAATGTTAGATTCAGGTGATTGGTGGTATAATGTTGGCACAATTGTCATTCTACCTTGAGGTTCTTCTTGGCAAATATCTGGTTGCAAAACTTGTGTAACCTTGTCTAATGTGTATGGTGACAAGGGGCATTTGTATTCCTTCAAGGCCTTTTGAAATGTTTGTATTTATTTATAAATCCCAAAGGTATCAATTAAAGTTGTTTTTGATTAGTAACCTGCACTAGCAGGTCACGGATGTTTGTGAAAGGTTTGAAGGGAGTTAATATCATTGTTTCTACTGGCCTCGTCTAGGGTTACTAGTTTAGTAGGGTAACATTGTATATTTTGCAAAGCAAGGTTTATCAAGCATAATGCAAAGTTGAAAGCTTGGTGTATACAATAGTGAACTTAGGGTTTCTTGGAAAGCAACAAGGTTTTTGAATCATTAACAGTCAGTTGTAGCTTTGGATAGTTGAAATATTTGGCAGTTTGGGCAGTTGAGACGTGTAAGTTATTGCAGTTGTTTTCTCTCAGGAATCAAGGTATGGCTTTATAGAGTTTTACCAGGTTAATGATTGTTATTTATATCAGATGTTTAAGCTCAACATTTGGTTAGATAGTGGAATGAAAAGCTTAAGATAGCAAGAGGCATTTTGTTTCAGTTGCTTTGATTATGTTGTTCTAAAAAAGAGGTTTCTTTCGAAACCCTATATTGCAGTTACTTGATAAAATGTATTATTGAATATGATATACTAAATCTTGTGCTTTAAAGAACTATTGCAAAAGAACAGTGAATAGTTTAATGTATTTTGTGTGTTCTAGACTTCAAATTAAATGGAGTCTATAGGACATGAAATGCATTAAGGCATAAAGCTGCCATGAGCTTCAATGAAATAGAGTGACCCTCTGTCTTTTACTCTTTATCTTTATGTGAAAGTTGTATTTTCCAGTGAGGCATACTTGTAACCAGTGAGGTTCCTTTTCCAGTGAGGCATATTGTGTAGCAAGTGAGGCTTTATAATCAGTGGGATTTTCTTAAGCTAGTGATACAATTTTTCTCGAGTAGTTTTTTATCCTTATGAGGGTTTTCCACTCATAAATCATTGTGTTATGGTGTTGTGGTTCATATGTTTTTCATGTCACATGCAATTCAGTCTTGATGTTTTAGTTATGTACTTTGCAACATTTGAACTTTCATGTTATTCAAGTATCTCCTCTTGGCTATCACATTTAAATACATTCTGGTAATTGAATATCCAATTATAACAAAGAAACAATATGTTATGGGAAACAATTGAATTGATTTTGGCTATTAAAACACTAATTCACCCCCCTCTTAGTGTTTTGGTACTCCAACAAAACCTCTATGGATGGCTCACCCAGTTCTAGATATACTTGTTTTAGCAGAAGGGAAACAATGTGTTGTTTGCCCTTCCTTTTCAGCCTCTCTATCAACCTATCAAATAACCTGAGGTAGTTTAGGGTAGTTCATTCCTCAGGGCTCTCCTGTGACCTAGAGCCCCGAGGATGATGAATCTCCGTTCTCTACACTATAATAATTGAAATGAAATTTGTATAACATTCCTATTGAGATTAGCATAGGAAGTGTTTATGCACATATTTTATTCCTTGCAGTTACATCCTTAAATGAGAGAAATTCTTGAAATCTATAGATCAATCAAAGTATAAAGTATTTATATGGATGCAATACTTTATGTGATTTTCCTCATAATCTTCTATTATTAGAATTGTAATCACTAGGATTAGAAAAGAATTGATTAGAACTTAATTAAAGTTTTCAATGGAGTATCTATTAAGAAAGGGCTTGTATCATTAAATTAAGATTTAGCTCAATTTTATAATTTTATAGTGATTAGTTGATTTCATTCGTAAGGCCATAGTTTTATAGCTATCATTATATGGTTATTATATTAAATCATACCTTATCAATTTGCTATAGGTTTACTAGGTCCTTTTAGTTAATGTGTCTTTCAAATAATCTTACAGGATATGTTGAGTGGTCACTATTGAGAATTTTTTAATGGACAGCCTTAGCTTGATGCTCTTGGGGCCAACAATTCACCTCACACTGTACTTTCATTGAATGGGAAGATTTTCAATAATAGATGATGGGTTAAGTTATTGATTCCCTTTTATATAAAAGAAATAATTCCCTTAAATGTTAATGTTCAACTCAAGAAAAAAGTAAATTATAAATAGGAACCTAGCTCCCTATGACATTATAATCTTATAAATGTTCTCAAATCTATAATAAAATCATTCTTCTGAACACCCTCATTTTTTCAACACAATTTAATGTTGGAGAAACCAAGATCTAAAAGCAACATCAAGATATCCTTCCACTAGTGAATAAATGAGCACAAAAGCATGACTATCATATAATATAAAGAGTGTGTTGATTTAAAATGAATTTATAGCATATAAAGGAAAGGTAGAGGAGGTGGGAAGGTGTGACGAACACCTATCCATTCTCTAAAAATAAATTAACATTTCTTTATCAAAACACTAAAAAAATTAAAACTTAATTTAATAATTGGTAATTTCTCTTAAGAGAAAGATATAAAATTACTTCATTATGCAATTCATTTAAAATAAATGAATATACCTTCATCCAATAATATTACAATCAACTTGGAAATACAACTAAGATATTCAAAAGAATAATTTTATTAGATAAACTATTAAATGAATATTCCATTGTACAAAGTACATATTACAAAGTACCATTCATATCGTGATGACATGCTATACAAATTTATAAACTATCAATAATACATTTATCATGTGAAATACAAATAATTTATATGAGCAATCAAGTCTTTGGTATTCTTCAACTGAAAGAGAGAGATCATCGCCTAAGTGTTTTACCTCCAACCAAAGATATGTGGTCCCCTACACACCTTCCATCGGGAAATCGCCCTACCCTTCACAAGGGTAGTAGATAAAGGGAATCAACAAATACATGTCCTCTAAGAACTAGTGTTGTGTCCAATTATAAACATTTTTTTATTGTTGACCTTTGCCATTGATGTCAAAGGGGAAGAAATTGGAACTCAAAATGCTATATCTTCTAAGGGGTGTACTATAAACTTAGTGAGGAGAAGACAAATTTTTCTTAGTGTGTGGCCAACATTTTGTTGTTTTCCATCAATGACAAAGGGGGAGATTGTTGAAAAAAGGTTGTTTGATGTCAAAGAATATATAATTAGAGGTGGCACTATCTTTTTAGGAGTTCAGTGTGAACCAAATGGAGTTGTTTTATCATAACTTTTTGTGTTGGTAATTGTATTGTCATATCATTTTGAGTTGCAGAGATTTACATAAATATATATTACCATCTATATTGATAAAAGGTTGAGGATTTTCTGTAATACCATGCATGCATCTATTCATTATGATAGAAGTGATCTAGAAGGCTATACCGAAATGTTCCAGTTCAATGTTTCAGGGTAGAGAGATTTCTCTGGCAATACAATTATGGTTAACATTTCTTTCAGAGGGCGAGTTTGGCTCTACGGTTTGAAAGGAGGGTATATGTCTACACATGTTCTATCATATTCCTAAGTTTTTAGAGGATATGTTCAACATGGAAAAAGATTGAAGTAACAAAAGGTTCTTTCTGCCTGTTTGTCAACCAATTGGTGTTTGAGACCTATACGGTAACAACTAGTAGCGTGCGGTATTCAAATATAGCATTTGGTGTTAAGATAGGACCTAGTTAAGGAGGTTCTTATGGTGGTGCACAACATCATGTTCTTTTGGAAGCAACAAATTTGTTTTTGAACTAACCTGTTACATGTTTCATGTAATTTGAATTTAGGTCCACCTTATGTCATCTTGGTTATTTATGGACCCTTGGCCGATATGGAAGAGTGTTAATGCAATGTCATTCATATATTCCCCAATTGTGTGGATGCATAATGTGAAGAATA
Source organism: Sequoia sempervirens (assembly GCA_007258455.2). Classification (NCBI taxonomy): domain Eukaryota; kingdom Viridiplantae; phylum Streptophyta; class Pinopsida; order Cupressales; family Cupressaceae; genus Sequoia; species Sequoia sempervirens. Next base: position 98,414 of record VDFB02274237.1, on the reverse strand, counting down.
ATTGAAAGAAGGTAGTGAATATACAAGGAGATGATTTTGAAGCCAGAGTTATTCAAGGAGAGTTATATCTCAAAGAATGCATCATTATCAAAAGATCATAAGGAGTGTATAAGAGTGTATGTAGCTAGTTCCGAAACGTATGAGATGTATTTGGCTACAATTGAAGGTCCACAAGCTTTATCTATGTAATCTAGTAGGACTAGTGTTCTACCTATTATATTGATCTATGTTGGAGATTGGTGTTTGTTGTGCCTTGCACACATGCCCCGTCTGAAACGAGGATGCCCTCTTTTCCTATTCTTCTTTAGGTTGCTTTCACCTTTTGTCCTTAAGAGAGAGGCCCTCAAATTTTTGATTTTGGATCATCTCCCCAAGTTCATAACGTTTATTCAATTGGGAGATGAAATGGTGTTTTACAACAATTTGAATGGATGAATTATGGGCTTCGGGATGCCTTGCTTAAGTGATTTCAAGTTTGGTTGGTTATACCTCGGGATTTTCCAATCTCGTGGAATTCGCTTGCCCCAAGTTTTCATGGATTTCATGCGTTGTGGAAAAGTGAAGTTTTGAGGCTTCACAAAATTCTCCTTGGCTTGAAATCTCTAGACTTTGGTGCTTGACGAGTTCTCTGAAAAGTGTCTCAAAGTCTTAGACGTGATTTGGGATAGTAATTTGTATATTGTAGGCGTGATTTCAAAGTCTTAGACATGATTTAAGGTGTGTTTCAGGTTTATTTAAATCCATTTCTCTGGCTTAAAGGTTAGTGAAATTGCTTTTGCACTCGTTTTAAACTAGAACTCCTCGCATTTTTGTACATTTAAAGCCTCGTAACACGTAGGATTTTTGTTTGAAGTGGTTCTGAGCATGCATGTCATGTTTTTCATTACACATTTGGCGAATACACTGATTGGGGTGAATTATTTCATGGTCTGAGGTCTTTGTTTGTTGGATTTTGATGATTTATGTGTTTCAATATTAAGTATCATGAGTTAAAATGGTGTGTTCATGGGTATGGGACGATTTTCATCTTTATTAGTGTTTGCATTTCTAGATTTCAGTATAAATGGATTATCTTTAAGTGTATGTGCTCATTTTGTAATGATCTTAACATATTAAAGTTACCATTTCACTCACAATCGAATTCACAAGGTAGGGTTTGGGCGTCACTTCATGCCTATGCAAGTTTTCATTTCTTTTTTTAATTATACTGATGTTGTAAATGATTATCAATTGGTGAGATTGCTTGTTTGAAATCTTTTTAGTATTGAATAAATCAAAACCCTACTGCATTCACCATAGAAATCATAAGGCAAGGGTTTCCTTTTGTGTGGTATCACGTCCAGGGCTAAGGTAAGCAATCTAAAAATGCATGATAATTCTCAAGGGAGTGTTTAGGGTTAACTGAAATTCAGAGCTCTAATGGTTTTGAAACCTTGAAATTTTCATACAAATGACTTCCCACTATCAAATATGCTAAGTGAGTAAGCTTGTCCAGTCAGTGAGCTTATCCCATCGCAAAAATTCATCAACATTTCAACATTTCACGAGTTCATGAGTTCATGGAATCCACGAAGATCCTAAAACCGCGAGTATCAAGAATAAAGGGAATTAGTATAAGTCTCAAGCATTCCCACCTTTCGGGAAAATTTTGTTCTTATGAATTTTTCATCGCTCTTTAAATTCCCGGAACCTCCGAAAGCCCGAAGTAAAACCAAACACTTAAGTCATTTTGATGTAAGATGGTCACTTTCACGGATTTCACCTCATGAAATCCCTGAAGCGCGTCGGGTTTAAAAGTAATAAAGGTCGTAAAGGTCCAAAACATGGTGGAAGATGTTCTTCACGAAATTCATGCCTCCCCAAATTATGCGATGACATCAGGAATTCATACAACTTTGTCAGTCATGAAGGGTGGGTCTCGTTAGAGTGGTCTCTTCACGGATTTCGCGATTGCCTGAAAAGTCCGAAGCAAATCGAGGAATCCAAAATTTCACGAATTCCGCTTCATTTGACTAACTCCATGCTGACATCTATTCCCCGCCCCACCGCCGCGCTAACATTTCTTATATTTTCGTCCTAATGATGTCCTCTCACACAAAAAAAAATATCCCGCATACATAATCATCATAGATAACATCCCATCATAAAGAATCATGTAAGCATCACATGTCATAACCATATAGTACCGTCTAGCATATAGATTGCATAAACTTTAAAGTAAATCAATTGTATCCATCCATACATCATAACATAGAGAATCATACATAAGCATAAATCATACATTATACACCCATAATGTATCATAACATATAGAATCACCTCATAATCATATCAATGCAAAACACCATAATATCATAATCTATTATATAGAAATATGCATACAACATAAACATGCAACACACGGTTGCCATCAAAATCATTTATCTTACATAAATATATCAAACAAATGTTGTCACAATACAATATCATAATGTATCTCAAAAAATGGAGCACGCAAGCTCAATCAAAAATATCAATGTCTAATACATATCAAAACAGGCCTAGCCTTTTGCCCATATCTTCTGATGGGGATGGTCCAAGTGTAGTTGGCACAAAATTGACCCTAGTCCACGGATTTGATCCCTTGTAATATAAATAGGTTGTTTAGATCTTAGGGCGAAGCATAAATAGAGATCACACTTCCAAATTTGAAGTATTCAAAATTTAACATCATCTCAAACTTTTATTTATTCTCAAACCCAAAGCTAAATACTTTTATTTATCACATATATCTGTCCTAGTATAATATTTATTACTTTAAAATATATACACCTTCAATTTTATTATTAATAATCTAAATTAATTTATACCTATATATTTAAATCTTATTAAATAACTTAAATTAAATTTATACCTAAAATATAATGTTTCCCTTTAGACATAAATATTTTCCTTTTCCAAAATTAAATTTAAGTAAAACTTTACACACTAAAAATGTTAAATTGAAAAATGTGATTTAAAAATCTATGTAAAATAATATCTCTTAATTCCAATTCCATATTTATATCAATCACTATAAGTTTCCCACGGTAACATAGAATAAAATGAAGGAAAAGTACTAGGCCTTCTTTATCCCCCAAAAAATAAAGAAAAGTATAATATTACTCTATCGAGAGGAAGAAAAAAAACCATCTTTACCTTTAAATCACAAATACCTTTGTTCTTAAGGCTGCATTTGGCTTCTTAAGTCTGAACTTGACTCACCATTTTTTATTACTGAGGAAATCCTTTCACAGATAATTCTGCCAGAGTCTCACTTGTTAAGGGAATCTTTCTTTTCATAAATTTGTTGATGTTCGTTTGTAATTTTTTATTTCAGTCATTTTTATTGATTTTATTTTTTTTCGGTTATTTTTTAATTTTTCAAAATCTTTCAAAATGTGAATCTTATAGAAATGTCGTTTAATTGATTGAGTATTTATAATAATAATATAATTGAAAGACAATTTTTAATTTTGATGTATATTTTTTTGTAATGTTGTAATCTATTACATAAAGACAAACATGTCAATATCTATGTAATCCAATTGTTTTTATTTATAAGAAGAAGAAATGTGTCTTGAATGAGAATTCTCTCCAAAATCTCTTTTAATGTATGACTTCACAATTTTGGAGATAAGGTCAATTTTTAAAATGGGAGATTTTGTCTATTGTATGTTTTACCTCCAAATCTGAAAAAAAAACAAAAAAGTAAAATTCAACTATTCTGTGTCTTTTCACAATGTATTCAATTGTAGAAACCAAGATTATATGCACATAAATAAAATAAAAATTTATGTTTGCCATAATATAAAAGGAACATAGAAAATATATTATGCAGGAATTTAATTGATTACATTATTTGTTGACAATTATGAAAGGTCTTCACCGTTTTAATTTTTATAATCACTTTTTCTTTAAGAACTAAACTATTAACTTCCCAACACATTGCTAACATTAACAAACTTACTTTTGGATCATAACATCTAACAAATCCTCATTTGATCTAAAAAAGAAATAAATATTAATAACATTGAATCAAATAACAGCAAACCCAAGATGATTTGGGGCATCCATCAATCTAACTCGCTTTCCACTCTGTAAACTCAATCTCCTTTTTTCTTAATACTAATGCACTAGTGTTGATATCTGTTTGCATTCTCTTAATTCCTGATCTTTTGCTTCACATTCCTATTTGAACAATGTTTGTCACTCTTCTTCATCCAATATCATATGTTATTGTCTTCATAGTTTAAAGATTCATTACCTTTTTATTGTCTATCAAGACCATTTATACCACATGCATTATAAGCAAACATTAAAAATATTCCTTCTTCACTGTCCTAACTACAAAAACTTCTCATTGTCTTGAGGTCTCACATTATGCACTGCTTTTATACTTTCCAACGTTCTTTACCAAATGATACTCTTCAATATTAACTAATATAATTTTTATGGCTATTATTTTAGTAAATATATATGCATATGAAAAAAGTTAACTTTCTTTTAACTTCCCTATTATAATAATTGCAAGAATCAGGATCAACTGTATATCAAGAAACACAGAAAATATATTGTGAAAGAATTCAACTGAATCTGCCTTTCCCTTAAAAATCTAACTATTAATTACTCAACAAATTTATTTTTAAGTCATAACATCTAACATACACAGAAATGTCACATGAAATAAAAATTTTACCCATCTATGGAACAGATGCCCTTATTCTGCTTAGAAAGGAGAAACCATACCAGGCCTCTCCACAAAATTCAACCATGTATGCAGAAGCCTTTGTACGCACAGAACTGTTTTAAACATATGAATGACCTGGAATGGTAGCAGTAGCCTTTGTAGTGGCACAGAATTGTTTCAGCAAGTGTAATAACACCAATATCTTTTTCCAGAACCAAAAATATGGTGTTTATCAAATGACAATTTAGTTGAAATTTGTCAGTTTAGGATAAGATATTGACACTTACAATTATCTCTATCAAATCTAAACATATTTTAACTTCAATGTTTTACAATAAGAATGCAGCTCACAAATTACACTGCCATTATGAGAGAGTAGAATGATGATAGGCTTAGCACCCGCACCGTATAGTGAGATGGCTTTTGCAATACACGGGGCGGGAGTGTTACGCACAACGGCTGGCCTCAGATTTACAGAGCCTTTCCTTAGCTCTAGCTTTCTTAGTTGAATGCAATTGAAAATACTGACTATACATGTCGAGAAATTTTTGAGGCCCCACTCGTCTGGATCTACATCAACAGTTCGGTTTTATGCCCAGGCCTCTTTTCTCAGCCCACTTGTGCTGCACTGCCAAGTTTAGTTCAAAAATACAGTGTCTGCCAATGGAGACCACGCCAAAACGGAAAAAACAGAATGACTGTTCACAAACTTATTTCCTAATAAGTAATGAGTTTTTGAGTTAGGTTTAATTTTTTTGTCAATTTTTGAATTTAGATGCCAGTTCCTTATAATGTCGGCTTGTAATTAGTCCTGGGCAGAGGCCCTTCCTACCCTTCTCCTGGGTGTTTGTAACAACTATATCTCTATTTATTCTCCGGTAGTTAGTGTAGAAAGGAAAAATAAACATTCTAGTTTCTGACCTTGGAGGAGGTACCTTTGATGTATCTATTGTTATAGTTGAAAGAGGTAAGGTTGAAGTAAAAGCTGTTGGAGGAGACATGTATTTGGGCGGCCAGGATTTATAGGATTCTCAATTACTGTGTTCAGCTGTTCAACAAAAAATATAAAACAGATATGAGTACAAGTCCCAAACCTCTTCGGAGCCTACTTTCAGAGCGCGAGAGAGCAAAAAGAAGTTTGTCTTCCGCAGTTGAGACTGTAATTGACATAGATTGCCTCTACGAAGGGCGAAGTTCGAGGAGCTCAACGCGGACATATTTGAGAAATGCATGCAATTAGTGAAGCAATGCATGGAAGACTCCACGCTGAGCAAACACGAAATCAACGATATTGTATTAGTAGGAGGTTCTTCACGTATACCCAAGGTCCAGGAATTGCTAAGCCAATTTTTTGAGGGCAGGCGGCTCTATAAAAGTGTGAATCCAGACGAGGCAGTTGCTTATGGTGCAGCTTTGCAGGAAGCTGTAATGAACAAGGAAAACATCCACTCAGTGAGTTATGGTGAGCGTCAATCCTTTGAGTCTTGGAATTGAAGTAAGCAGTGGTGTTGTGAAAGAAATAGTTCCCCGCAATACTCCCATTCTTACTCTAAAGGAGAAATATGCCACCACGGTATATGACAATCAGACAAGTGCAAGTTTTCAAATTTATGAAGGCGAGAGATCTTTGGTTGCACACAACAATTTGCTAGGTAAATTTGTCCTGAATGGAATTCTACGTATGCGGTGTGGGGTGCCAAAGATAAGAGTTTGCTTTCAAGTGGATGTAAAGAGAATTCTTAACAGTTTCTGCCAGTTGTGGGAACAAGGTTGAACAATCAGATTAATGTTACAAATGAACGTGAGATAGATAGAATGGTGGCTGATGCAGACATATTTCGAAAAGAGGATGAAGAAACGGCAAAGAAGCATTGCAGGGTGACAGAGGCTAAGAGCAGGGGAACGATGTAGACGAGCGTTGCAGATGATATCAGTAGGGCACTAAATACTGTTGAGGAATGGCTGGATGAGAATGATGATGCAACAATTGAGGAATTCCAAGTCAAATTGGACGAATTGTCATTGAAATGTAGGTGTTTAACATAAAAGGAAATACTTAGGTTTGTTGTCTATTAGTTATCCATCTTAGCTTGCATTAATATTACAAATCACAGTTGGATGAATGACACATGAAATGGCCTTTTAAAATGGGTATTATAGAAATTCAATGATTTTAATAAAGTTCAATTTTTATTTTTATTTTTAGTTATTAAGAGAAATGAAAATTATATAAATTTGATGAGTTCTTTTAAGATGTTAAAGAAAATTGTTTTTAAGTATTGAAGTAATATTAAAACTTTTTTAAAAACTTTTTTAATTGTTCAAATATTACCAGAGCTGATATAAACATAATGGTTTCCATTGACTAATAATCTATTGATTCTGAGAAATACGACTTCCTTTTTTTAAATTTATTACTCCAAGCAAGTTTAGCTCCTATATTTTATTGTATGATTTCAACAAAATGAAAGGTAACTACTTAATATCTTAACTCAATCTAGTTTATAGATAGTTCTCACATAGGACATTACTTCCTCCCTCAAATGACAGGAAAATGCTTGAAATCTATACATCAATCAAATTATGAAGTATTTATATTGAGACAATACTTTATGTGATGTTCTTCATAATCTTCTATTATTATCATTGTAATGACTAGGCTTAGAAAATAATTGATTATACCTCAATTAAAGTTGTTAATGGAGTATCTATTAAGAAAGGGTACATATTATTAAATTCAGATTTAGAGCAATTTTATAATTTTATAGTGATTAGCTAATTTTAACCCTAAGGCCATAGTTTTACAACTATCATTATATCTCAATGCAAGCCATGGGGCTATATTGTTCATACCCAAATGATGGGTATGTCTTATAAGATGTCCGCGTGAAACCATATGATATTTCTACATTATTGGAACTAAATGATTAGGTAAGGCAATACCATGAAAGATAATATATTATTTCATTAGTAATCAAGATTTCTAGATAAAATTGTGTGCAAATTTTTTTCATCAACGTTTCAGATCATACTCCATGATCGATCATCAGGGTGATTAGCAGATAGAGAGAGACATGAAGAATAGATAGCAGACTTGGATACAAATAGGGGAGAGGGTGGTGAGGGAAGGTTGATCTTTTTGGATTGTGGGCCTCACAACTTGTGTGTGGATGGTACTCACAAGTGCATCATACCCATCCTTATGTAAGAAGTTAATCATCATAATCTCCTTAGTTATGATGTTTACTTGTGACCTCAGATCAACAAGAACCCCTGATACAATGTTTTTGTTGATTCATGCGGGGATATAGAGAGGAGATGGTTCCTTATTAAAACCCATCGGTAGGTCCTGTGAAGTGAAGGTTATACCAGTACCACTATCCATAGGTTGCGTAGAGGGGATAGGTTGATGTAGGAAGGAGGCTATTACACACACTAGACGATACTTTCACAGAGTCCCTAAAGGCCAAAAGATAAGACGATGACCCAATTAAGGTTTCGTTATGCAACACCTTCAGAACCTTCCAACTACACCAGCTAGGGGTCGCAGGTTGGGTTGTAAGGCGATAGCCTCACAAAACTCACACCTACAACACTCCAAGAGTACAAGGAAAATAATTGTTAGTATCACAAAACGAAACCAAAATGGTTCACGTCGGGTTCACCAAAAATGTAAGAGAGGGGGACCAACCACATTCAAGGTCCTAGGTCATGGAGGGCCAAGAGCGGAAGGCTACCCTAACTTACCTCAACTTAATGGGATGTGGGGATTATGAGATGAGAATGATGAGGACTATAAAGTCCTTGAATCACCCTACAAACCCGAAATATAGGACAGGGCTAGGCGAGCCGGTTTTCGAATTCAACACTATGCCTCAGGAAGCTCTCTACCCTAGGATGAAAGTGTGGTATCGGGACAACAATGCAGCGCACTGGAATCTCTCAAGTGCGCTGGCGTTCGTATGACCAGACTATTGGCATATGGCTTGGGGAGATTTTTTATGGATTCTAGTGTTGTCATTGATGATAACTGAAGTCATTATCTCAGTCTGTAGATCAGGATCTACTTATACCGACAGAAAAATGTAGAAGACAGTGCGTTACAGACAAAAAGCATGAAGAACAGGGTATCCGGTTAGTTAGTCGATCTATATGCTTCACTGCATCATCATTTTGTGTTGTGAATCTCAAGGAAAGGTTGTTAAGCATGCATGTTACCTTATTGGTAAGTTTTGTGGTGTTGCAACAATCGGTGTACAAGTTAGGAGATTTGTTGAATGATTTTCTTGTTTATTTTCTCATTATGGCCGACTCAATGAATATAGCATGTCGGGGATGTATAAGGAGTAGTTTTTTAATTGTTTCCAAGTTTGAGAAAATTGTTTAGGGTCCCAACTATGTATTAGCTAACATTTATGGGTATGCATTAAATATAACTTGTGATTTGAGCCGACTGTTGGAGAATATTTCATGTTTTATTGAAGTCTACTTAAGTGATTAAAATCTTTGCTAGCGGATATATATGAGATTGGTAATTCATTTTTGGATAGTGGACGAAGTGGTGAGAAGGTGTTAATGTGTGAAAGGTTCATAGTAGTTGTATGAGTGTACATCAAAATATTTGTTGGGTGAATTTTTGCTTGTGCAATAGAAGTGTTTTTGTGTAGGAGAACAGAGCAGAGCAGACTAGAAGTGTGAGGTGGACAGAAGATTTAAAATCTATTTTATGTGCTTCATCGGAACTAAATGCAGGCATTTTTAGATGCTATCTTCTCAGTTCATTTTTGTTGTAATCGCAAACATTTTGTAAGGCAATGAGCCTTCTTTATTTTGAGCAATGAGCTCTAGCCAGTGTCCCTGAATGCAAGTGCATTCTCTTTTTCATACTTTTAACAGAGTATATATTGTGGATTAATCTCCACCGTGGTTTTTCCCCTAATAGGGTTTCCATGTAAAAATATTGGTGTTATGGTGTCTTGATCATCTTGTTTATGTGCATACACCTTTATTTTTGTTTATGTGTTGTTAATGGTTTAAGATCTAAATTGAAAGTCAAATTTGTTGAACACTGATTCACCCCCACTCTCAGTGTTCCATGAGTCCAAAAATTGGTATTAGAGCTCAGTTCCTCTATAGAAGTTTAACAACTTGAGGTAGATCTTGGAATACAATGGACTCTGGTCTTCAACAACAGCTTATGGTGGCACTTGATGATCTTGATCAGTCTAAAGTAGAAGTCATGGAATTAAGAGCAAATATTGTGGATGTTGATAAATTCATTCAATCACTAAAGGATAAAATCAATGAATCAAGAGAAAAGATGAAGGAACTTTGTGATCAGCTGAAGCAGAAAGAAAATAAAAACTTGGAAGATGTTCACCTGAATCAGACTCTAAAAGAGATAAGTGAAGAATGTGAAAAACTTGCTAGAAATAATGCTACTTTGAAGCTTGAGATGGAATCTATGGCAATGAAGCTAACTAAGGAGATTGAAGAAAGGAAGAAAAATGAGGAGAATCTGGCTCAATCCTTAAAAAAAAAATTTAAAGAATGCAACAAAGTAAATAATGGATTCATTAAGCTATAGATTGAATTGCAACAGTCTAGAAACAATGAACAAGAACTTGAAAGATAGATAGTTATTCTCAGTAATGAACTCACTACTGCAAATGAGTACAAGGAGAAGTTTAGGATCAGTTCTTCTAAGCTTGATGGGCTAACTAAAGGATAGAAGGATGCAAATGATAAGCGAGGTCTTGGGTATGAGAAGGAAGAAAGCTCTGAATCTAAACATAAGGATTCTAGACAAAGAAATCAAATGAACAAAGGAAGAAGGTATCTGATAAGACAACCCAATGCTTCGAAGTTTAATGGTTACTGCTTTACTTGTAATAAATTTGGTCATATGGCTTCTCAATGTATAAGTAAAATAAATTCAAGCAATCTATCATTTCCCGGTCAGTGTTTTAATTGTAAGAAGCTAGGTCATAGGTCTATTGAATGCAGAAGTATGTCTATCAATTTAAGAAATGTTAAATGCTATACTTGTGGAAGATTTGGGCATGTTGCTAATCAATGCAGATTAGGAGGAAATCAGTGGAATGAGTGGTCTAGACAGATAAATCTAGTGTGTCATAGTTGCAACAGATTTGGTCACATTGCAAGATTTTGCAGGTACTGGAACATGGATAGAAGAGGTCCAGTATATCAAGAAATAAATTCATAGAAAAATGACAAGGAAAATGAAAAGTGATTGTGGAAGAAATAAGAGATCAAATGAAGAAAACATGGGTAAGGAAGAGTGGATCTGATGAAGGAAATAAGCCCGTACCGAAAGCTACCTCTGGAAATCCCTTTGGTAATTCCTCCGAAAATTGAGCTCAAGCCATTGGCCTAGTGGGAGTGTTTCAAGGAAGATCCTTTGGCCCCCTACTGGTAGCTGGCACCGAAATGCAGAAAATTGTCAGTATCTATGATAAAAGTTTGAAAAGGTATCAATGATCATTTATGTATGAACATGTGAAGTAGAAGGTTCGTAGACAAATTTTTCTTTTGTTGTCTGAGAAAACAAAGTTACCGGAACTCCTAGGGAAAAGTATTTAGTGTAACTAAAAAGGTTAGGTGTGTGAAGTCAAAAAAGGGTATATGGAACCCTTATTTGTCACCCTGCATTGTAGAAGAGCAGAAGGATAGCCTCTACAGTGGAATCTCAAAGGAATACAACAAATTCGATGGCCAATTCTTTAGGTACTTCAGTTGCTCGTAGAATTTCAAAACTTTGTGCTTGGTAAAAAACTTGTTTGGTACATAAAGTAAAATGAAGGAAATCAAAGGAACAGTGACTTTGGATAATATAGTAGTAGGAAGATCAGGGATATAACAAATTTGTTACCAGCCAGTGAATTGAAGTGGCTTGAAGGTGTGAAACACAAGAATTTGGACATCTGGAATGAGTTTCCCAATTTCGTTACCGTGGAAGTGGTCAAGTTTATCTTGAATAGATTGGATGATGATATCCTTAATCTAGAAAAACCCTATCAAATTTCAAGAGAGGTGATCAGGAATTTAATAGGATTATGCCAAACTAGACACTGAAATATATTTTTTTAACTAAATCTTCACTTTCGGGCACCTATAGCGGCTAAAACGTTAGGAATTTGAAGATGATGCAAACTAGAGTTTCGTGAAATTTTGTCTGCAAATTCTAAATATATTTTTTTCAATTTTTTTGGAATTAGATTGCACTTCTTTTTCCATCTCCCTTGAAAACTAGTTTTTTTTAGAAAACAACTTTTTTAAAAAGTGACGCTCACCGTATAACACATATTTTTTTTTCCATGAAGGATAAAATTCTAGTTCTTTCAAATTTAGATTTGTAACTCTGATATCTAGTGCTTCCACTTGGTTAGATAGTTTTTATTGAATATTTTTTCTTTAATCAAGTTTTGAAGTCAAACCAATTACAATTTAGACATAGCGTGACCGTATAACACATAAATTTTTCTATATGTATCGAAATTCAATTTTTTTTCTTGGATTAAGGACTTCAATATCTAGTGTACTCATATTTTTCAAAAAAATAAATTGATAATCTGCGATTTTTCCACATGCACAGTACGGAGAGCTTAATTTTAAGTGAAAACCCTACATTTAATCAAACTAAAAAAAAATACATAATAAAAAAAAAATATTAAAATTATATTTGTTGGATAGCTTGTTCTAAGGACTACCTGATTCCCGTTGGGTCTGTAAAGTCTCTACCATTTTCATCTTCAACCCGAGCTCTGAACCTCAATTTTATTTTTTATTTTTGCGAATAAGGTCAAAAATCAAGGAAAGGGGGGGTTTGCCCGAACTAGGGGGTTTGAGCAAATCGGGGTTCATTTGAACCCCCTTCCATAAAGGGGTTTCCATTTGTGTTTTTGGCCAATTGGTCCGTACATGCATTTAATGGGTTTGTTTGAACCCTGGTTCGAGCGAACCATCTTTTGGTTCATTCGAACCAACTAATTTATTCGAACCCCCAAAATGAATTTGTTTGGCATGGGGTCATTTTTTACAAGTTTTCCTTCCTCATTTGAATTGTAAACCACTTTTGTGGGTTTACCCTTTTAGTATGGAACCAACACTTGATGGAAAATTGTTATCATAGTATTGGACTAAGTTAATAGTTAATGCTTAATTAATAGTCCTAATTTAGAGGTGGGATCAGAGATCTCAAGAAGAGGAGAGAATGAAATTCCTCTTATAGTCTAGTGTGTGAACTATGAAGGCTTTGATTTCCCAAAGTGGATACATAGGTAGGGTCATCATGAAAGAACCCTTGAGGTTTATGTATGGATCTAGGGATGACCCTAACTATGGGAAAATAACACTTTAAATTGTAAGCATATAAATGGTGATGTTGAGTTGTCTCCACCATGATGAATTGAGAATTTTTGAAATTAAAACTTCTAATTTAGATGTAAGATGCTTGGTTGGTTAAGTTGGTAGTTTTTGTGAATTGAATTAAAAAAAATGTAGTGGTCAAGGGGCAGATTTTACACAAACATAGGTTTTTGGCCAAACATAAAGGTTTTTTTTCCACAAACATTGAAAATAGAAAGATAAGAAAAATAATAATTTTTTTTGCACACTACTTATTTCTATTCTTATTTCAATAAATAATAATAATTTAGATATATACAAAAAAATTACTGATTATAAAATAAGACTATGTATAAATTATAATTAATCTTGCATAAAAAAATTATAATAAATAAATATGTAATAAAAAATTATAGAAGAAATGTGCAGACTAGATAGTGGTGTTACTAATCTATGTGTAATAATTTGTAATTTTATCCTTTTTGTAAAAAATATCATGCATATGGAATAAATGTCACTATTAAAAATACTCTTAAGTATAAAAAAATAAGCTAAAAAAGTTACATAAAAAAATTACATTTAAAAAAAAAAAAATTAAAATGCATTTAGAATGTACACACAAAATCTCAAAGATCGCTAGTTCACATCATCTTCAAATTCATGATTGTTTAGTTTCTATGGGTGACAAAATGATTTTTTTGTTTTAAATTTTAATTTCCCACTTTGGCCAAAATGTGGGATCACCCCATTCAATGAGTATGATGATCTAATAAGACTCATGCAAAGAGAATATATGTACACATTAGGTACCAAAACCCAAGAATCCACCAGAGAAGGCTACTATAAATAAGATTTAGATAGTCATCATGACAATTTTTGAATCCACATGGATGTTGAGAAGTTCAAAACCATTCAAATGGGGATCCTCAATGACAATCATCTAATCTCGACTTATTGACATGATGCCCCTTCACTATAATTCATAAACCCATCATAGGAATTTGATAGTAGAAGTGACATATCTCTTGATTTGGTTTATTTAAAATGTTTGATTCCTGATTAATTTAATTTAATTAAATGTCATCCCTTTCATTCTCTTCACATGTAAATATACTAATTAAAAACTATGAATAGGGTTCCACTCTACTCCTATCTCTAGAGTTCATCCTAACATAAAAATTTCCAAAAATATCAAAAGGTTGTGATATGGAAAACAAGGCCAAAAACCATGACACCCACATCCAAAAGATGGGATATCACATTTTCACAATGAGACATTTTCTGCAAAATAGAAAGGTTTCACATGTCCTAAAATCTAAATTTCATATTTTCATAATTTCAAGAATAAATCAAATTTCTCAATCACTATTAATGAAAGCTTCACATTTTCTCAAATTTTAAAATAAAAAATTTGTAGAAAAAAAATACCCTCATGAGAATATGTAGCACAACATCACACCTTTCACATCACGCAAATTTTTCAAGAAATTTTCCAAAGTTATAATGTTATTTTTATACTTTTCATAAGTTGAAAACATACAAAATAAGAAAATATAAAACTAGCTAATCTATGGATTGTTTCTATGTCAAGGATGTGAGTTGAAAACCATATGCAACCACCTAGTATGGACATGGTCAAAACAAAAACATAATTGACCATTTGCACAAAATTTAAAACAAGATATTTTTGGTATATTGAAAAAACCCTTATGCACAAAGGAAAAACTCTTTCTTGAGCACCACACAAGAAACCTTTCCAACTCTTCCAAGATTCAATACCACTTTTAAATCTTTTAGAAATCCTTATTCTTGCATGAATTAACTTGCGCATCCTTCTACCTGCTCCCCCTGAGAGGTAGCCTTCATCAATTCAGGGATTAAGATATGTCTTGAATTGCTCCCCTAGACAAATGCATCTTCTATGCATCTTGTTAGAAGGAGGGGCAACAACCCAAACTTATATTTGAGATACTCAAATGTATCCTTTGAAAGTGCCTTAGTAAATATATCTACAACCTATTCCTTTGTGGGCACATAATCCAATCTTACTTCTTGCTCTATAACTTTCTCCCTTAAGAAGTGATACCTAATAGATATATGCTTGGTTCTAGAATGCATCACTAGATTCTTTCAAATATTGATGGTGCTTATATTATCACACAAAATAGGAATTGATTCATCATACATCACCTTGATATCCTTCAATGTTTGCTTCATCCACAACACTTGGGTGCAACAAGATGTTGCAACTATATATTCTACTTCTGTTGTTGATAAGGACACTGAGTCATACTTCTTACTAGACCAAGAGACCAATATATCTCCCAAAAATAAATCTCCACCACTGGTTCTTCTTATATGATCAACACACCCATTCCAATCAGTATCATTATATGCACATAGAGAAAATTCATTATCTTTTTTATACCATAGTCCAAAATTTGGAGTGCTCTTCAAATATCTGAAAATCCTTTTGATAGCCTTTACATGATTTTCTTTTGGGTTAGCTTGAAAACTTGCAACCAAGCAAACAACTTGCATAATATCAATCCTTGATACTGTTAAGTATAATTGGCCCCCAATCGTAGACCTATAAAGAGTTTGATTGGCCTCATGTGACTCATCATCTTTGCTCAAATGTCAACTTGTTACCATGGGAGTGTTGAAACCCTTTTGGGAAAAAACTCCACCAAGAATCAATAGTGCTTGTATCATTTAACCTTAGAACAAGATTACAATAATTATTTATCATTCCTTCCTTGAGATGCTTCTTTTTCCTTCAACAATTCTTCTTCACAACCTGCAATAAAATCTAATAAACTCTCTTCAGCTTGCTGTAATATATAGACAATAATGAGAAATTACAAAGCACAATGCTTATCTCACAAAATCCACACCTATTCTTTGCAAGTAGAGTTCTTTTGTGAAAAATAATGTCAAAACGAGTCCATCAATTTGGGCATCCAAAACTGAATTCTTAACTCAACGTTGATTCCGAAGATATCTTCTAAGCTTATCCTCAAAGTCGGTGCCCAAGAATGGGCCCACTTAACTCGGCCTTATAAAATATCTTATCATGCAAAAGTTTCAACTTCAAGATGCCAACTTGGGTGCCCAAGGTGGGTCCAAGTCAATCTCTATTAACTGAAACATATCTCTCCACCATTCATGCAAATATCATGCATGATTGATCATCCCCTATTAATTGAAAGTAGTCACCTGTTATCTATCATGCAACTCAAGTCATTAGTCATGCATTCCAAGTCAACTGAAGTCAACTAGCATTCAACTAAAACTAAATACATGTAATTGAAGATAATTGAACCATAACTAAACTAAGCTAAACTGAACTAGACTAAACTAAACTAAACTGATACTGAACTAAATTAAACTAAACTAAACTAAACTGAATTGAACTGAACCGAACTGAACTGAACTGAACTTCATGCATGTAAACATCAATCCCTAACTTCTAGGATCTTTACATGCTTTACAAAAGTGTTATCTTTTTCTCCAAACAGTTAACTTAACTCAAGGTGGGTTCCACCTTCCATGTGGGTGCCCCATGTGCTCCTATTATTTAGGAACTCATCTTGGATTCCTTCATATGTTCCTATCATTTAGAATTAACTATAAATGTCAATTAATATTATTATTTCATTCAAAATTAATCTCTTTCTAATCCTAGTGTTGGGGAACACTTTCCAAGGACTTAGGAGATACATGAAATAATGTTTAGGATTGCAATTAAATGGCATCCTATTCCCAATAGGGAGTACTCATTGGTTTGAAAAATTCCATACCAAACTTCTTCAACATCTCCTTGACATACTTTGCTTGAGAGATAAAGATACCATTATCTAATTGTGCAATTTAGAGTCTAAGAAAGAATGATAACTCACCTAACATAGACATTTCAAATTTTTTTTGTGTCACTTCAGAAAGCTTCTTACACATTTCATCATTCCCACAGATTATATCATCAACATACACAACAAAAATACTTTTTGTGTCTCTTTAGAAAGCTTCTTACACATTTCGTCCTCCACATTCTCCCAATACTGCTCCCAAAACAATATCCACACAGGTCTCTTCACAACCCAACCCATCTTTCCTATTGCAATCACTCACTCTGAAAACACATTATGTCACAGTTGTAAGCTCTCTCTCTTGTTGCTTAGGATTCCTCACACACCTGCAACAGCTCTCACGAGCTTCTTCTCAACCACTTCACACACCAATTGAAATTTTACATACAAAATTTAATTACATTTGTTATCCTCTTCATTCCAGACATAGTCACATTTTATTCTGCAAAACTCACTATAACCCACGACCTTTTACTTTACTCTTAGGGTATGTGCAGGATCATGATGAGCCAAAAAGGGGTGATATGATGGGTATGTGTAGGGTATGTGGCTGACAACATTTTTTTACCCAAAATTGATGAAATGAAAAAGGTTTTTAAAGAAGATTCTCAAATTTCCACCAATATAAATTATGCTTTACTTTGAATTTAATAAATAATTATTATTCATTTTCTATTTGAATTACAACTAAAGTCCTAATTGATAGGTTGATTGAAAAACATTTATAGATTTCAAACAGTATCAAATTTTTTAAATTTGAAACATATGTCACATTCTATGTTTCACATACTATAGGATTAACAAAAATGAATTTCATGAAGTTTTGACCAAGTTAAGGTGGTCAGACATATGAGTTTTTATATTTTTTAAAAATTGTAATAAAAAAATCATAATTAATTATTTACTTGGAAAAAAATTACAAAAAAATATGCATCACATCGGGACATGAGTCCTATACTTGTATGTAAAATCTTATAAAGAAATATTATCATTTTATTGTGGTTAAGGTGGTCAGACAGACACCTACTTCTTATTTTTTCCCTGAAATTTAAGTACTACTGCATTGAAATTTCAAAATTTTACCAAATAGATTTTAAAAAAAAATAAACCTAGTAGTTTAGAAACTACATTCAATTTGCTACAGATTCTATTCTTACATATTTTTAAAAAAATATAGATAACTTATTCAAATTTTTACGTCAAGTTGCCTAACTCTGATTTTTCTAAATTTTTCGCCACTTAAGGGCCCAGTTTTTCCATGATGATCCTGCACATACCCCTTACCTTCTTATATTTTTCTACTCCAGTAACTTCTACACAACCACTTCACTTCTTTTTCTCCACTCTAATTTCTCCTTCTATGGTGTGTCCCTCTTCCTTCTCAAGCTCACACTCTCATTAAACATACTTTGTACTTGATTTAGCAGCCCCATCTTACTATCTGAAGCTTTTAACAAGCAGTCTCTAATTCTTTAATCTACATTGAATTTCGTATGAATAACACATGATCTTTTCCCTACCTTCCAACGCAGCTCCCAATTCTCTTTTTGCACTGCCCTCTTGTCTCTCCCTTCTTTTTGTGTTTTTAAATCTGCACCATCAAAAATAAAAGAGACCAAAATTCTTTCGTTGTCTTTACACTTTCCCATTGAGTTTTCCAACATCCCTTCATTTTCAAATTCTTCCTCCCTCTCAATGTTCTTTGCTTTTCTTTCAACATCTTTCATTGGCTTTTGGGAAACTAAAAAAGGCACAATTAAAGTTTAATTTCCAAATTTAATTTGAGTTCAAGGTTATTCAAGGTTATTTTAGGCCTATGATTCCATATTTGACTGTACATGTCGATTCAGGCAGTTGCAATTACAACATTTCACAAAATTCTCGTCAGCCAATCCATGTTGGTTCATATGGAGGCAATCGATCAATCATGTTCCTAGACTATGCATCCACATTTTACAAACCATGAGAATGCTAGCAACAAATAGTGGAGATTGACAATTTATTAATGGATGCTCTTGCATCACTCAAGATAGCATTCTTTTCTTTAGCATTGTTCTCATGAGCTTTATTTATATTAGCATCAGTAATAGGATGAGAAAGTTCAATATATCATATTTTGTAGCTCTCCAAACATCATACCCTAACAAAATAAGGTAGGCATCCATCGTTACACTCTAGAAAGTGCAGTTCTTCCATCAAAAAATGGTGCTTTAGAAGAGGACTCCTTTTGAGCCATGTTCTTTAAACCAAGATCTATCTTCAATTGTTAGGATATATCGAGGAACTTAGCTCTAATACCAATTGTTAGAATGCACATATGCACTGAGAGAGGGGGGTAAATCAATATCTCTCTCAAATTAATTCAATTCAAATTTAACAATCAAAACTTATTATTTCCTTAACCAGATAAAGAATTCAAAAGCACAAGCACACAACCATAACACTAAATTTATGTGGAAAACCCTACAAGGGGAAAACCATGGTGATAATTTTCTTGGAGCTACTGTCCAAATCTAGACTCATAAAAATGAAACAACATTTACAACACTATTTTATGGATTCAACCAAAAGGAAGTTTATAACTCCCTACCAGATACAATACTTACAGAAAGAGGTTGCAACTTCAGCATACAACACTTGATGAACTCAAATGATCAACTGCCACTGCAACACCTTTGTTGCCTCCAACTCATTTCCTTTAGCACTCACTCATACACTTATGCTTTCATCTCACTTCCTTCTACACTTCACTTGTACACTTCTACTTTTGGCTCATTTCCTTTAACACTTTACTTGCACACTTCATCCTTTAGCTCACCACCTTTAACACACTTCAAATACTCCTTATATTTGCACATGTTCTTCTACCTTTAGCTCACCGCTTTCAACATATACATCACTTTTAACACATTGAACACTCAACACACTACACGAACAACTTGATCAAATGATTCATATTCCATTTATATCTTTTATAAGCTTAAAAAAAATTCTCCTTGTTGGCCAAACTAAAATGTGTAAACATGAAATGTGCAATGGCCATAATGAGTCAGCTCCAAGTCATCCATGGGAAAGGGAAATTGAATGTGGTCGAAGCCAGGAGACAAGAAGGACCTATTTTACATTAGCACACGATCCCATGCTAGTGCACACAACAAAAACTTGGTGCAAAAACCTCAATATACCAAGTCATCCCAACAAACACTTAAACCTTCAAATATTAACTTCAAACCACAAGCAATCCCAAAGAGACCAGATAACATCATGTCAATCTCATTACAAGAATTAAATGATATTCAAAAACATTTCCATTCCCTCCTTTTACAACTTCACACAACATTAAGCTAACATAGGCAAACAAACACTGAACTAGTGTCTCAGATTACACACCCAGATAACATAGTCTTAATATAGAACATTGAAAAATTTACTTGCAATACACCTCAACATATGAAACTTGAAGGGAGAAAATAGATAGACATTTTAAACTCATCCTTCAAACTGTAAGACCACAACATCAACTGTGGAGAAATGCGAAGTATTTATCTAAACCTTCCTAACTGTGACAGGGAAAAAGTACAAAGTTGTGTCACACTTTCGACCAACTTATCAACATAAGTGAATTTTAGTATTTATAACTAAAAATCAATTTTGGTCAAACATATGATCTAGTAAGATTCACTCTAGATAAGTTAAATATGTCCACAACTTTTCCAACTAAAATTGTTGGCTAAATGCATATGTAGCGCCACTTTGAGGCCAATTTTCTAAAAAAATGAGATTATTTGAAAAATTTAATGTTTTAACAATGCCTACTCATATAATTAACATTTTTTTTAAATGTAAAAATACCCTTTTGTAGATCCATAAATGTAGTTTTCAAATATATTTTTATTTTAATAGTTCAACTATTATTTATATTTTATTTTTTATTTTTTACTAAAAGTAGGTTATCAACACAAAAATATTAGGTTGATTACCATGTCAAGAAAAATACTAAAACTTTAAAAAATTATATATATGATGCCCTAGATAAAAGAATCTAGATTAAGATAGTATAATTTATTTTTTATTTTAGATAAATATTTAATATAAAAGTTGATGTCAAGTGGAAATAGCCATGTTTTAATACACACACATTTAAATATCTATTTAAAAATATAATTTTTTAAAGTTGCAAAAAAATATATCCATGCCCTGAAGTTTTAAATTATAAATATACACAAAAAAATTGAAGGCAAAAAAATAAAATTTACTATATAAAGTTTGGCATCTCATGTAACATCATTTTATCAGCAACAAAATTATAGTGTTAATATATAAAAAAACTATATTCAAATAATTTTTTAATTTTGTCAAAAAAATACAAACATAAAATATACTAAAAAATAAACATTTTATTAGTTTATATCATTTCAAAATTCAAAACATATATACCACTTTCTAGTGATTCAAGTTTAAAATTTAGATCAATGTTCGTTGATTCCTTTATAAAAGTGTGACACGACTTTGTACTTTTACCTGACAATATAGTCTTCACACTGCAAGTTTTGAAAACCTCTGTGGTAACTTGTATGTTCTAAAAATAGGAACATACATAATATACATTTGCATTTGATAAATTTCTGAACTACAAGGCAATATATTCAAATGCACAGGAATGCAATGCATTATCCAAATCATCTTTAGTACAACTCTCTTATTCACTGACTGCAAAAATATATTTTATACATTTGACATCAACAAACAATGAATACAACATTCACAACATCATTCACCTATTCATGAACAACTAGAAGTATAGGACAACTATTATAGTAGGCTCATGACATCCATCATCGTACATAAAACTTTTGATTAACATCAATGACAACACCTGCAACAACCTTGCAACAAAGGATTTGAAAGTTCTAAGAATTTACAGGTATGAGAAGGTTTCAAAAGGATTAAGTTATAGAAATTTGAGACCTGTAAAATCCTTAATTTTTTATATGGGATTAAATTGTTTAGATTACAATTTGCTTATGAGGACATGATTTGAGGGATAAAACTATATGTAAAAATGAGATCTAGATATTTAGGGACCATGGAAAACAATTTTTTTAAGGAATATAGTGTGGACCAAGGGTAAGGTACAAAACTAGTAGAAAGGAATGATTAGTTAACTTAGTCAAATAAAATTTAGCCAAGACATATAATCATAGATTTAGCTCAATAATATTTAGGGTTTAGGGTTTCAAGGGTAAATAGGGTTAGGATTTAGGGTTTCTAGGGTAAATAGGGTTTAAGGTATTAGACTTCAATTGAAAATAATTTGATCGTATTGATCCTAATCTTATCTAGAAGATTATTTAATTGAAAAAACACATAATTTATAAAATACATACCTTCTCTTTAATCTTAATATCTATGCATCCTTTCTTCACGTAATTTTTGTTCCTTTTCTATTGAATATGACCGTGTAGTCTTATTTTTATTTTTCCTTTTATTTCCCATCTCCTTCTTTACAAAATGTGATCTCAATAATTCATTTGCACTTTTTTTGTTATATAATGTTTCCCAAAATTAGAAATATATATTTTTTCAATTCTATGTTCCAAATGTAAAACACTTGCAAAAATACAAAAATGTTTTTTCTTAGTTTTTTTATATCAAAAACACAAAAATTGACCTTATATATATGCAATTTGAATAACATTTAATTGCAAAAATTTGGCTAAAAATCACCTTCATTTGAAGGTGGCTAGTACCAAATAATCAATATTATTTTATTAGAGAACCTTCATGTAATGATCCTTTGTCACAAATGATTAATATTATTTTGGCTACCCCAAAATATCTTTGTTTGAAGGTAGCTTTGAATGAAGGAATTATATTCAACCAAAGGTGCCTTCATTTGAAGGAACTTGGCTAGACACTTTCAGTTTTTGCTTCAAAATTTCTAGTTTGAAACCTTAGGTTGGACCTTCAAATTTAATTAACTTGACAAGATAATTTACAAGATCGTATTCCTCAAAACGAGCTTTCGAACAAGTATAATTTTAATATATTTTCATTTTATTACATATTTATTTTCTAATTTTTACTAGATATAGGTTTTTCACCAAGCATCAAGTTCTTTGTTTTATACATGTGAAAAAATAGTAAAATACTAAAAAAATTTAAAAAAATATTTGTGCACTAGGTATTGATATCCTTGTTTCAAAAAAAAATTGAATGATGATATATACAAAACAAGTTATGCGTTACAATGTACACCTATGTCCAAATTATAATTACCCTGACTTCAAAAATTAATTAAAAATATGTAACAAAAAAATATGAAAAATATCCATGCACTAGATATTGATGCTACAAATCTATATTTTAAAAATTAGAATTTTATCCTTTCTACAAAAAAAAGTTATGCATTACAACATAAACATTACTTTTAAAAATGTTGTTTACTATAAAAAACAAGTTGTTAAAACTACATAAAAAATTCATAATTTATTTTTAAAATATTAAAAAATATATTTAGAATCTACATACAAATCATCACAAATCATTAGTTCACATCATCTTCAAATTCTCAAGGATTTAGCTGCTATAGATCTCAAAAGGCAAAGATTTAATTAAAAATGTTGACTTCAATATCCTACTTTGACCAAAAAGTGGGACTCATTATTGTGGGATTACCCCTACACACATTATTTTAGGAGCATTTGCACAATTGAGGCTTGTTGCCTTTGATCTTTTACCTAGGTTTTCAAGGGGTCGACTTAGGAGAATATGTTCCCTTAGAATATATCAACAATCATTCAAAACTATTTCAAAATATTATTAATCTGAATTAGTAGAAAGGAAAAAAAAGCATGATCAATTCAAGCACAATATGAATTAGGATTGTACACTACTCAAGATCATTTCCAAGGGTACAAGATATTGTTGTAGGCACAAAATTGACACTAATCTATAGATTTGACCCCTCATTTATAGATAGATAATTTAGATCCCATGACAAAACATAGATAAAGATCACGCTTTTCCAAATTTGAAACATTCAAAATTGAACACATCATCAAACTTTTATTTATTCTCAAATCCAAAACTAAATATTTATCACATTTATTTTATGTACTTTTAACATTTATAATTTTAAAATATACATATCTTCAATTTTATTATATTAATCTATTATTTATACCTATATTTTTACATCTTATTGAATTAACCTAAATTAAGTATATACTTTTATATAAAAAAAAATAAAAAAAAATCCTTACACATAAATGTTTTCTTACAAAATTAAATTTAAATAAATCCTTACATACTAAAAATATTAAAAAGAAATTATTATCTATTAATTCCAATTCCTTATTTATATCAATCACTATAATATTCCCATAATAACAAAGAACAAAAAGAGACCATAAAACCAAAAAGAAAAGTAAAGTATAGGCCTTCTTTATCCAAAAAAGAAAAGAAAAGAAAGAAATAAAGAAACAAAAAAGAAACCATAAAGGAATACCTTCGTTCTTAAGGCTGCATTCGGCTTCTTAGTCTGAACTTGGCTCATCATTTTTTATTGGTGAGGAAAGCCTCTCACAGAGAATTCTGACAGAGTCTCACTTGTAAAGGTAATCTTTCTTTTCTCTCTCATTTACTTTTCATTCATTTACTTTTCATGTTAATTTTTTCAGGAATGAAAAGAGTAAGTAGGTAGCATTTCAGTTGCAGTTCGGAAAATCTGAATGCCTCTAAATCTACAGTTATGGTTTTTGAATCCTTAGCAAGCTGTGTATGCTACAAATTCATATATTTGTTTCAACATGTGTTTGTTTAACTTTTTTTTAGGTCACAAATACATGGATTTTCTTATTTTGTTTTGTTTGTGGATCTCATAAATTTGTTCTCAATAATGTTTGTTTCATCGACTGTAATTTTTTATTTTGCAGTTATCTCTGTTGATTTTATCTTTTCGTGTCATTTTTATTTCTCAAAACTCTTCAAAATGTGAATCTTATTGAAAGGCTATTGTTTCATTGAGCATTTATGATTGTATAGTTGAAAAACAACTTTTAGTTTAGATATATACTTCTTTATAATTTTGCAATCTATTACATAAAGACAGACATGTCAATATCTATGTAACTCAATTGTTTTCATTTAAAAGAAGAATAAATGTGCCTTGAATGAGTATTCTCTCCAAAATCTATTTTAATGTATTGCTTCACAATTTTGAGGATAAGATCAATTTTTAAAATAAGCTTACATGGCAGATCTTATCTTTTGTGTGTTTTACCCCCAAGTCTTGAAAAGCAAAAAGTAAAATTCGACAACTCTGTCCTCTTTCCACAATGTATTATATTGTAGAAACCAATACTAAATGCACATAAATAGAATAAAAATTTACATTTACAATAATATAAAAGAAACATAAAAATTATATTATGCAGGAATTTAATTGATTACATTATTCATTGACTTTAATGAAAGGTCTTCGTCCTTTTAATTTCTACAATCACTTTTTCTTTAAGAATTAAACTATTTACTTTCCAACACATTGCTAACATTAACAAACTTTACTTTTGGATCATTACATCAAACAAACCTCTATTTGATCTAAAAAAGAAACAAACATTTATAACATTGAATCAAATAACAACAAATCCAAGATGATTTGGAGCATCCATCAATCTGATTCAGCTTTCTGCTCTGTAAACTCGATCTCATCTCCTGGTACTAATAAGCCAATCTTGACATTTGTTTGCATCCTCTTGATTCCTAACCTTTTTCTTCACATTCCTACAGAAACATCTGTCGGTCTTATACATCTAATGTCATATACTATTGCCTTTGTAATTTTGTCTTTATAATTTAAAGATCCATTACCTCTTCCTAAAGCTATTTGACACAGTCATCTTAAAATTTATTATCTATCAACATGTTTATGACCATTTATACCACAGACAATATAAAAAAATATTAAAAATGTTCCTTCACTGTCCTAACTACAAAAACTTCTCATCATCTTGAAGTCTCATATTTATGCATGGATTTTATACTTTCCAGTATTCTCTGTCAAATATATTTTAATAAATATATATATTGTGAAAGAATTCAATTGTATCATTGATTATATTATTCACTTACCTTTATAAAATGCCTTCACTCTTTCAACTTCCACAACAGCCTCTCCCTTAAAAATCTAACTATTAAGTAGTCAACGCATTACTAACAGTAACAACCAAACTTTTAACTCATAATATCTAACATACACAAAACATAACTTAACTGAAATTAGATTACCCATAAAATTCGTAAGTTTACCCATCTATGGCACAGATGCCCTTACTCTGCTTGGAAAGGAGAAACCATACCAAGCCTCTCCACAAAATTCAAGCATGTCATATGAATGAGCTGAGATGGTAGCAGAAGCCTTTGTAGTGGCAGAGAATTGTTTCAGCAAGTATAATAATACCAGAATCTTTTTCCAGAACGAAAAATATGGTGTCTATCAAATGGCAATTTATTTGATATTTGTCAGCTTAGGATAAGATATTGATACTTACAACTATTTCTATCAAATCTAAACATATTTTTACTTCAATGTTTTACAATAAGAATACAGGTCTCAAATTACACTGCCATTATAAGAGAATAAAAAACATGGTAGGCTTAGCACCTGCACCGTACAGTGAAATGTCTTTGGCAATAGATGAGGCAGGGGCGTTACGCACAATGGCTAGCCTCAGATTTGCACAGCCTCACTCGTCTGGATCTACATCAACGGTTCAATTTTATACCCATGCCTCTTTTCTCGGCCCACTTGTGCTACACTGCCAAGCTTAGTTGAAATTAATAAAAAAGCACAGTGTCTGCCAAAGCAGACCACACCAAAACGAAAAAACAGAATGATTGTTCAGAAATTTATTTCCTACTGAGTAATGAGTTTTTGAGTTGTAGCTTTAAATTTTCGTCAATTCTTAGACTTTAGATTCCAGTTCCTTATTATGTGGGCTGGTAATTAGTCCTGGGCAGTTCCTTGGTGAAATTAAGTGTTTGTAACAACGATATCTTTATTTATTCTCTATTTGATAGGGTGCTTTGACTGGAATATAGTAGATTAGTTATATATTTGAAGACCTAAAAAACCGTTTTGTATATTTGAAATGAAATAATCTTGGGCGGTCATGGTCACAGGAATAACCTTTCACCAAACAAATGTTGGCCAATTGATTTGTTGCTTATGTTTTATGATCTGTGAACGACATTCTTTGGGGTCTGAATGCAGCAACTGCTACTCTGTATCGAATCTGTAATTTTTTTTTTTGTCTCAATGGATAAAATTTTCAAGGATATAACTTAGGATTTTTGCTCTGTACCGAACCGTCTTGTTAGTTTTGAGGGAGAGGAAGAAGAGGGGCCATATGCTTCTTTCAGAATGGGTTAAGAGGTCTGGGTTATAAACTTAGTAATACGCAAGGCAAGGTTGTTCCTTGGAAAGCCTACCCTCTACTAGGTATGCAAAATTCTTTTCAGTCGAGTTGTTGTCGTTGCTGATTTTCATTTAGAACCCTGACTGGGTGTTCATTCTTCTGGTTGTGTAATTGATGTGTCTAGTAGACTTTGCCACGTGTTGTTCTTTTGTGGGACATTTTATCTCTTTCTCATACCCCTTCGCTGAATCCTATACGATTGATAGAAATTCCCAGATGGTCTTATGTCAACTGATTTGAATCTGTTCATCTGCTAACAACCAGAATCTCACAGCTTGAATTAGAAAGGAGTGTGCTATGACAGGCAAAAAAGTGTGGAGAGTGTTGCAAACAAGTTCCCTTTTAAATATGAAGCCCATAAATACACATCCATTCTGATTTCTACACATTATTTCAGAACTTTTTCTGAAACAAGTTGTAGGGACATGCATGGGCAAGAAACTAAGCATGTTTTTATTTGGTAACTTTGTACAGCAACTTGCTAAGGCTTTTAAGTGTGCACTGTGGATCGTAAACTGATCAAACTTCAGATTTGGCTACATCCTTGTACTATCAGTTACATCATCTGATTAATTTAATAAGCACATCAAAGAAAACATGTTTCAAAACTCACATTCTGATTTGCAATGGAAGATAAGAAAGTTTGAATAATCATATTTTAGTCATGTAAATGCCTGTCAAAGGTGCTCTCAACCTTTTTGAAGGTATGATGCTTTTTCCAATAAAGGTGATCTCAACCTTAGTACATTGTCTTTGGTTCAAGTCTAGAAAGTTGAGATTGATAGAAAAATTCTAGAAAATGGTTGCTTAGCAATTTAAACTGAAACTAAAATGTGAGAATAAGCTATAGATGTATTGTGCTATTTACATTTCAGACTTCGAGGCTTAAAGGATGGGGCTGGGATAGTCGAGTAGGAAGAATAAGCTGCAAGACCAACTTAAAGCTAATGCAACCCAGATGATGTGAATCGCCCTGGTCTATCTATTTGCTAAATATATCTGAGATCTTGCTCATATCTCATATGACAAGAAAAATCACTATTTTATGTAATTCAACTTTGCCAAAAGTACCTTCACTCGGTTATGATCAAGCTTGATATTGTAATTATTTTTGGTTGCCCATTATATGTGGGCTGATTGACTTACTGAGATTATAAACAATCACACATATGTAACTGGGGTAATAATATATTTGATTTATATAGCACAATTACTTGACGACCGTATGGAATCAACATTGAGTTTATAATCTTGTACTGTATTTGAGGGATAGTTTAAGGAGGACCACAACCTCGAGGTTACAAATCCTACACAATTGTGGGTAAAAACTCTCGTACAGATCTTTATGTAAAAGCACAACACCTTGGGAATGCATTCTCTAGGTTTCGTCAAGCACGTTTTACTAAGAAGCAATGAAATATTCCCAGTGACAGAGTCCTTTGTACACAATACTGGGGGTGTGAGTTGAAATCTGATAGAGGCTAGGAGATATATTGACTTAGCATGGACAACAGATACGACAAATACATTACAAAATTGGTGTTTACTAGGGCTGTAATCTTATAAAACTAGCAGTACATTACCTATTACCTAATATGTATAGGATTGATGTGTTAGGACCCTCATCTTTTAGAAGTGTTCATGTGCTTTATAATGGTTATTCCTGACAAAGAAATATCTTTTGTTAACAGGAAAATATATTATATTCTCTTGGTAAAACACAATATTTATATTCTCTTGGTAAAACACTAAGTAGCCGGTTCGGGTTCGGGTTCGGGTTAGGGTTCGTGGGTTTGGTTCGCCGGTTCGGCAAAATTTTTTGGGGGGTGGGTTCGGTTCGTCTTGGGTTCGTTAGTACAAATTACAAAAACATGTAATATATATATATATATATATATATATATATATATATATATATATATATATGCAGCCTAGAAGCATGAATTAGGATTAGAATATCACATAACATCATATAAACAACAAAACCACCATAAACTTGAATGTCATTTAAAACATGCATGATAAATATTCATCGTTGAAACTTGAATTGTGGTAGCTTGATATACAGAGTCTATTGATGCCAAGGTTCAATTTGTATGATTTTGAAAAAAGAAGCCAACTGAGTAGAGTTATCAGCATTCTTTAGAAATCATAAGAATTCGTTTATACACTAGCCATTTTGATGTCTTCTTGCAGTCTCAAACATTATTTTGTATCATTGTTACATTGGTCTCAGAGAGAGAGAGAGAGAGTTGTAATATCCAGCCACATCCATATTAGGGGGTCTTGAAAAATTGTTGTATCTGTATCAGATACTGTATTCGAAGCCACACCCATATCCCTGTACATGCAACTTTACTTCTATCCATTAGCTGCAGTTCAGCAATAAACTTGTTGAAATCTTGGGATGCTTGGGAAAGAATTGAAGAGCCTTAAGATCTTCAGATGGAGTCAATATTGCATACAAGCCATTTTTCTGTTGGGTAGGAATCTTCAAAGAACTGGATTGAGTGCCGACCTAAGAGTCTACCTTGTAGGTCCATAAATATTTGTTAACTTTTATCACTTTGAATCTCATTAAATCTGAATGCTTACTAATTTTGATAGACATCAAGGCAAAATCCTGAAAAAGTTTTTGGATTCCAAACCATTGCTATTTCTCACAAAACAATTAAAAAATAGATATTCTTTCATGCAACACTCATTATCTTTTTAAAGGAGTTCTTACCGAACTTAGTCACTCATTATCTTTTTAAAGGAGTTCTTACCGAACTTAGTTTGTTGTAGAATTAGCATGGCTTCTTGTCAATGATTAGTTGCTTCAGCAGCCATGAGAAGATAATCATGAGGAAGCCCTTTCCCTGTAGCTGTAGCCTATGGGTGGAGGCTATCCTCTTGGACTATTGAGGAAAGGTTTCTTTCCTCCCTTACTGTCACTGGTTTGAAGCTCCATGCTTTTTTCTTTGTCTTTATCCAGGGTACTGTCTAATTCTTCTCCCATTTTGCTTTCCTAGGTTATTGCTTCCCTTTGAGCTTTCTTCTTTTGTTGTGTTTTTGCCAACAGTTCTGATAATATTTTTTTGAATGCCTTTAAGAATGTTAATTTGAGCTTCTAATTTCTAGAATTAGGATTGTGGTGGTCTATAGAATAAGAATGAGGTAGTTAAGGTGTTTGAAGTGATTAGAGGTGACTTTTAGGGTTCCCTTGGGCGTGGGTCAAAGTCAAACTACATAAAACATTAAAAAAATGCTCAAAAAAACACTTTTTGGATGCCTAGGCACGCAGGTTCTGTCTTGGTTCGCCTGGGTTCTGTCTGGGTTCTGCCCGGGTTCTCTTGGGTTCTGCCTGGGCGAACCAGACCCAAAAATGAAGGACCCTGGTCGAACCCACAGGTGAACCGAACCAGGACCCGAACCAGGAGTGAACCAGGACAAGGACCCAGCCCAGAACCCAAAGAACTGGCTACTTAGGTAAAACACAATAAAAAAATATTGTGAAAAGAGATGGCACTAAAGATATGCAAATCTAATTAGGCCTTATGCAAACAAATCTTCAAATTGAAACAGAAAGACCTCCAAAATTTTCATGCAATATTTATGAAAAAAAAAACAGTTTGTAGCAAACCTGTCAATAGACTACAGGAATGCTCACTCATGTTTTAACTTCCAACATAATGTCATAAGCATAAATTCCTAGAACAAGTATGTTACAGTTATTTCATACATTTTAGAGAGGTATTCATCACATATTTTCTTATTGTTGTAATTGGTTTGTTATCAATCTTTTTCACATCTTAAATTAGCATTCAGCCTGTTTCTGCCTATGAAAGGTGGATCACATTTTTAACCATTGCATACAGCGTAAAACTTTTTTACTAGACACTCAATGATGTACTTATAAATAAAACAATCTTGATAATTAATTGGTTTGGCAATTCTATGATGCTAAATCTGTGTTGATTTTAGTCTTATCCGTATCTATAGTTTTAAGACTGATATCTCTCAATGTCTTTTAGATAGATGTATTTAAGATATCTATACTAGTGTATTTATAAAACTAAAATGAAAAATTGAGGGCACCTGGCTACAAATATAAAATATCCCTGACACAATACATTTACAGGGGATGTCCATCGGCACCCTATATTGGAACTCAAAAGATAATTATCAAAATAGATTGCCAACGAAACCAAGATGGATTCACAGATTTATAATGGTCTGCCCTTTCTATTAGCATAAATTATATTGAGGTTATCAGATTGTCTTTTTGAGTCAGAGTCATCACGTCAAACGGTTACACCACACCATAGCTAAACTAGGGAAAATAACCATTAAATAGCTAGTAAACTAGCATCAATGCCTGAAACTGCATTATCTTCCACTGCTGCTACCAAAGAGTACTCGGACCAAATATCACAGAATGGTATCAACAAGTTCAACCGAGAGGGATCCCAAATTTCCTCTCAAATTGCAGCCACAAAGAGATATATGCGAGTCGTGACCAAAATGGTTAGAGAGTTAATGGGCCTAGGAGATAGCCGATGGAAAAACAGGGGTGTGATTATTAGAAGGTTTTTGCAATATGTTAAGGTTGCAGTCTGTTTTTAAAAAAATTCATTTTAGAATTAATAACAGCATTTTCCTCTGTGAATCAAAATTTGAATTATTTTGAATTTACTCCTTACAGTCATGCAGAATTTACTCCTTACTGTTTAGGGTAGTTACACTGTTTGTGTTTGATTGGAATGGTTAGAGAGTGAATAGGCCTAGGAGACAGCTCGTAGAAAAACAAGGCTTTTGCAATAGGTTTAAGGTTGCATTCTGTTCTTAAATATTTTCATTTAGGAATTGATAACAGTAGTTTCCTGTGATTACTTAACTGAAAATTTCCAAATATTCTTCTTATATTCATGCAGAGTATAACATGGACAGACAGGGCAAAGATAAGGCTATTGGCATTGATCTCGGGACAACTTACAGCTGTGTGGGAGTGTGGCAGCACGACAGAGTTGAAATTATTGTTAATGACCAAGGAAACAGAACCACTCCCTCCATGGTTGCTTTCACCTCCAATGAAAGACTTGTTGGAGATGCTGCCAAGTTCCAGATTTCAACTAATCCTACCAACACTGTGTTTGATGCCAAGAGACTCGTTGGAAGGAGATATAATGATCCCTCTGTACAGTCTGACAAAAAATTGTGGCCATTCACTATCGTTCCTGGTAAGAATAACAAGCCTATGGTTGAAGTGGCTTATAAAGGTGAGAAAAAGCTATTTGCAGCTGAGGAAATCTCGTCCATGGTGTTGGTGAAAATGAAGACGATAGCCGAACAATACCTCCAGTGTGATGTGAAGAATGCTGTGATTACCGTGCCCGCTTATTTCAACGACTCGCAGAAGCGAGCAACTAAAGATGCCGGTAAAATTGCAGGGCTTAATGTCATGCGGATCATCAATGAACCCACGGCTGCAGCAATAACTTATGGCTTTGATTCAATGGATGAAGGCAAAAGAAACATTCTAGTTTTCGACCTTGGAGGAGGTACCTTTGACGTATCTATTGTTACAGTTGAAAGAGGCAAGCTTGAAGTAAAAGCTGTTGGAGGGGACATGCATTTGGGCGGCCAGGATTTTGACTATAGGATGCTCAATTACTGTGTTAAGCTGTTCAACAAAAAATATAAAATGGATATGAGTACAAGTCCCAAAGCTCTTCGGAGGCTACTTTCAGAGTGCGAGAGGGCAAAAAGAAGTTTGTCTTCCGCAGTAGAGACTGTAATCGACATAGATTGTCTCTATGAAGGGCAAGATTTCCACACAAAGATCATGAGGGCGAAGTTCGAGGAGCTCAACGCAGACCTATTTGACAAATGCATGCAACTAGTGAAGCAATGCATGGAAGACTCCACGCTGAGCAAACACCAAATCAACGACATTGTATTAGTAGGAGGTTCTTCACGTATACCCAAGGTCCAGGAATTGGTAAGTCAATTTTTTGAGGGCAGGGGGCTCTGCAAAAGTGTAAATCCAGACGAGGCAGTTGCTTATGGTGCAGCTTTGCAGGCAGCTGTACTGAACAAGGAAAACATCCACCTAGTCTTGGTGGACGTCACTCCTTTGAGTCTTGGAATTGAAGTTGACAATGGTGTCATGAATGTAATAGTTCCCCGCAATACTCCCATTCCTACTCTGAAAGAGGCGTCTGTCACCACAATGTATGACAATCAGATAAGTGTAAGTTTTCCAATTTATGAAGGCGAGAGACCTTTGGTTGCACACAACAATTTGCTGGGCGAATTTGTCCTCGATGGGATTCTACCTGCGCGGTGTGCTGTGCCAAAGATACGAGTTTACTTTCAAGTGGATGTAGAGGGAATTCTGACAGCCTCTGCCCAGGATATGGGGACAGGAAGCAACAATCAGGTTACTGTTACAAATGAGCGTGAGAGATTGAGCAAGGAGGAGATAGATAGAATGGTGGCTGATGCAGACATATTTCAAAAAGAGGATGAAGAAATGGCAAAGAAGCAGTTGGCCAAAAACACTCTGAAATGTTATATTTGTAACATGAAAAGTAGGGTTACAGAGGCGAAGAGCAAGGGAACAATGGAGAAGAGCGTTGCAGATGATATCAGTGGGGCACTAAATACTGTTGAGGAATGGCTGGATGAGAATGATGATGCAACAATTGAGGAATTTCAAGCCAAATTGGACGAAATGTCCTTGAAATGTAGGTGCTTAACATAAAAGGAAATACTTAGGTTTGTGGTTGTTTATGATTATAGGTTGTTGTTATGTTAAGTAGAGCATTGGGCGTTGGGAGAAGCTGGTTTTATTTTTCCTCACCTTTTCTTAGGAAACACTTACAGAAATTATTAGTTATACATCTCGACGTTAAAAGTTTTCTTTCCTTTCCTTCATATGTGCTTACATTAATATTACAAATTACAAAAAGGATGAATGACACATGAAATGGCCTTTCAAAAATTCAATGATTTTGATGAGCTTTTTTAATGAAAAAGTTGAAGAGAATTGCTCTAAGTATTTTCCCAATAGCATTATGGGAATTTTTCTATATATTTTAATTTAGAAAGATTTTAAAGTTGTTCAAATATTATTATAGATTGTTGTTGAATATAAATATGATCGTTTTCATTAAGAAATGATATATTGCGCTCTCAAAAATAGGGTTTTTTTAATTCACAAGCAAATTCAGTTCTTATATTTTATGGTTTAATATCAACAAAATTAAAGGTATCTGCTTAATATCCATCTCAATCTAGTTTATGGATAGTGCTCACTTAAGACATGACTATATATATATAGTGTCTCAATCTTGCATGATAAAAACAATAAGTGCCAAAAATAGATTTTTTTTATGATGGATGTAAAGTGGTTATTTTGAAAAGCATAATGCATGGAGATAGAGACAAGTCGGTGCTCAAGATAATTATAATATTTATGATGACTATCATTGCCTTTTCCATTAGTTGTTTCTAGAATGAAACATTCAATTTCATGGGTTGAAATTAATAATTGTAATAATGGTTGACAATGTTTCCATAAGCTAGTAATGAGGTTTCCCAAGTGAGAATATAAATGCCTCACCTAGATAGAAGGTTATCATATGTACATTTGTAATTTTCTATATGTTGGTGATTTTTGGATAGTCAATTGAGTGAGTTTAGTTTGCAAGTTTGTATGTTGCCAAAATTCCTCCAAAATTTAGTTGAGGTGAAGACTCATGTAAGAACTTGCATTGCAAGTTTCTTGTAATCTATTTTAAAATTTGATAATACATTGTGCATTTTTTGAAGTGTGGGATTTTTCTGCCAGAAGGGTTCTTCCCACATAAATCATGGTTTTATGTTTTATTGTTATTGTTATTTATGTTATTTCATGTGTTTCTTCAATCTATATAATAGTTGAATTGAAATTTGCATAAAATTCTTATCAAGATTAACGTAGGAAGTGTTCTCACACACATTTTCTTCCTTACAAGTGATATTAGAGCTTGACTAA
Organism: Sequoia sempervirens; assembly: GCA_007258455.2. Classification (NCBI taxonomy): domain Eukaryota; kingdom Viridiplantae; phylum Streptophyta; class Pinopsida; order Cupressales; family Cupressaceae; genus Sequoia; species Sequoia sempervirens. Next base: position 62,966 of record VDFB02274237.1, on the reverse strand, counting down.
TTTTGGTTCTATTTGTTGGGTATAAGGTTTTTTGAGCTAATCAAGGTTTGAGTGAGAGCTTGTGCAAAGTATTCCATGTTCTATATTGTAGGACAATAGAAATCGTGAACACATATGAGAGAATCATGGTAGATAAGTTTTTTGGTGCAAATTTTAAATTGTGAAAGTTGAAAATGGAAGATATGTTGATTGATCAAGATCTATGGGTTGTAACATTTGGATAATAATGTCCAAAGGCCTACAATCCAAATTTGGCTGCAAAATATGATGTAATAGATAGAAAAGTTGAAGGTATCATAAGAATGTACTAGATTTGATTCTAATAACTTTTCATAAAGAACTCACTTTGAAGAAGTTATGGAAGAAGATGAGTGAGATATATCAAGCCATATCTTTCCCCGAAAAGTTGACACTAAGTTAGCAAAGGCACATTAAAAAATTAATATCATTATAATTATAATTGTCAGAAGACAACATTATAATTATAATTATTATACGATGAATATCGAATACCCAAAATATGCACTATAACCATTGTGATAATATGAAATACAATTTCCAAGATAAGATAATAAAGAGAATCTAGAATATCATTAGATATAAATATAAATATTAAAATATACATAAAATTAATGAAAAAACACAGATATAAAATAATGTTATATATATTAAATATAAAATATAAATATCGTGATTATGATAATATGTTAATAAATACCACTTAGAGTTTGGCGACCCTCTTCTCAGAGATAATACTAATCAGAGTCGTGAGCTTAGTTAGCAGGAAGGGGTCTCGATTAATTGAGAAAGGGGCGCTGCCTGATTATGTTTATGCCAAGCCACAATAATGTTGCTTATAACAATTATTGTGTCTCATTGAGCTACTATAACTTTACCTTGAAGAATAGACTTCGGACCCAAAATTCCCTTTCGCTAACACTCAATAAGGATAGGGAGTGTGTGGAGGGAAAGGCTGGTAAATCAGTCCGTTGAGGGACGGTCCCAAGATAGGTAGGAAACCTTGAGGGAGTCCAATTAGAGACCGTGCACACCCCCTTGGCACAGTAAACCTTCTATCCCATGAGGTTAGGAAAGAGGGAACTGTTGTGCCCTCAGCACACACGCCTCGTTCGGAACGGGGACCCTCTTTTCTTTCGCCGTGTCGGGTCTTTTGGGACTGCCTCGTTTTGCATGCCCTTTTTTTTTTAACGTTCCGTCTGGCCGATCTTGCCCTAAAAGTTTCGTTCTAACATCGGCCATGGTTTCCCTTTTTGTTTTCCTGCCCTTCGGGGGCTTGTGGGCGCCTTGGGCCTTTCGGGCTCTCGGGCGGCCTTGGGCGCCTTCGGGCCCGGGGCTCTGGGGTTCCCCTTTCGGGTTTCCCTCCTACTTTTGCCGCCCTTGCAGCGTTTTCGGGGCATCCTTCCGCCCTCCGGAGTCCGCCCGACTGTCGGCCGTTGCTATTCCAGGATTTCACACGACGGCCGTCGGGGCGTGCCTTCCCGCCCCCGGGCCCCGTGGTCTCTGTCACCTCCGCCGTTCAAACAGTGCGCATAATGCCGCGGCGGCGAACTCTTCGCTGCGCCCCGCCATCCGGGACCCAGTCGCTCCGTCACCGCCGCTGTCCGAGGTCGCTAAATTCATACGGCGGCCGCCGTGCCACAGCCGCCTGCCCACCGGATCCCGAGACCCTCGTTGCCGCCGCCGACTCAAATTTGAATCTCAACAACTTTTGGCGCGGACGTACGACGCATTAAATGCGCCATTAATGAGTAGTGTGGTATATAAACCGAGGTCCGCTGAAGTCTTTTTAACTTTGCGAATTGAACGAATTGGAGCAGCGACCGAATTGGAGCCCACTGCAAACTTCACCATCGCGATCGTGGACCCCATCGTCATTCCGACAACTTTGCCAGTGCATCCGATCATCGTCCCGCTTAGCGAGTTGGAGGTAAGCCATCCTCGTTAGCTCTCCTGTTATTTTTGATCATTTTGAGGGTTTGAGCGAATTGAACAAGAAATTTAAATTGCACACAACGAACACCCTCTCCATTGCGCCCCAAACCCATGTCCTTGAATTTTTCGCGGCCCGTTGGAATCACCTTTTTTCGCCTCCCGGAACTTGCCCGTGTCGCGGGTGTTCTTCGCACAGGGAGAAGAACGCCTACGGGCCCGTGACCCTCCGTCGCCGTCCGGATCCTGGCCTCGAATGCGTCCGGCGGAGGTCGGCCCTTCCGGGCCCGGGCCTCCGGGTTTCCCATCCCGGGCTGCCGCCCCAACCTGTCTGCCGTGTTAAAATGAAGGTTTTTCCAGCTCCCGGGTTTTCACGTCCCCCGGACCCTTCGGGCTCGGCCGTCCGGAGTTCCGACCCCGGAACTCCGTGACGGTTCCGCCGCTGCTCCCGGCGGAACCCTGCCGGCCTCCCGACCTTCGGGCTCCGGGATTGCTTTGGCCGCTGCCGTCGCCCTAGTTTCATTTTCCTCGCGACGGCCTCCTTCGCGGATCCTTCCGCCTTCCGGGTTCCGGTCTCCCGGACGCCGCCGCTGCTCAGATCGCCGTTGAAATCCTAAGCATGCCGTCTTGACCTGCCTTCCCGCCCCCGGGCCCCGTCGTCCCTTTCGCCACCGCCGTTATCGCAACTTCAAACCCCAGACGGCGGCCGTCGGTGCGCGTCAGCCCGCCCGCGGATCCCGGCTCCCCCTTCGCCGCCTTCGTGCAAATCAGTATCAGGTAGTTGCGGCGTCCTGTTTCTCGTCCGTCCCGTCCTTTCGGGCTCCGATGGTCTACTCACCGCCGCCGTTCGAAACGATCAAAACTTGCACGGCGGCCATCGGCTAGCATCCTCCCCGCCTCCGGGTCCCGGTGACCTCAGTGCCGTCCGGTATAAAGCTGGTAAGTTAAACGTAAGCGGCCATCCTTTTTGCCTCCCGGGCTCCGAACTCCAGACTTCCGCCTCCGGACTTCCATCCGGTGTCCGCCGCCGCCTGCTGCCTTTGCCTAGCTGCCTTCCGGCCTGAAACCTCCGGAGCCCCTCAAATCGATCCAGATCAATCCAAATTGAAAATCTAACTTCGACCCACGTCCTAAATTGGGCCATTCTTCATCATGGCCCCCTTGGAACATTAAAATCTGGCCAACGGATGTCCTCGGGAGCTTTCGCTCGTGTTTTCCATTCTCGGCAGCATTCCTACCGGGGAAGTCCGGCCCTCCGGGCCCGGATTGGTCAAATGCTCTGATATAAAAGCGATATCACCTAAGGATTAAATTTATGATGTATTTAAATGATTGTTTAGGTAATATGCTCAATACGGACTAACGTTAGCGTTTTCGGTGTTTTCTTGTGCTAACTTCGCCCTTTGCCTGCAGGATATATGGAATCGGCTGCAGGAACTTCAGGGGCCTCTACCGAAAAGGACAAGGGTAAGAAACCTGGAAGGGCCATTCGTGGGAAAGAAGACAAAGATCAGATGAAATTTCAATTCCAAGGTGAACCGCTCCAGTCAAAAGTCTTGACTGACTGGAGGGAGATATCGGACACCAATATCGGCCAGGTGGACATTGACGAATTCACCCAAAGGGTCAAGATCGACCCTAAGACAAAGAATGCCCGGATGATACGCCAAAGTGGAATCGCAAAGGCTGCTGGCTTTCCTCCGTCTCTAATAGCACCAGAGTTGGTAATGGCTTGCCGAGAAGCCTACCAAACAGACACCAGAACCATAGTAGACAAGGAGGGGAATATCCTCGCAGACATGTCTCCGGAGGGAATTGCAAGAACCTTCCACATTCCCACATTCCCACACATGCAGATCCCCACGATGGAGCAGTGCCAGGCAGCATGGGACGCCAATCCGTTGGGCTGCAAGAAGTCAATCAACGTCTACTGGCTCAAGGAGAAACGGGGCAGCGCCGCAAAAGTTCCTCAGGAGCTTTTCCGCAGCGACTTTCATGAAGACTATCACGACCTGGTGACCATGCTGAGCAGGGTCATGGGCCTCCCGACAGCCGCCTTCTTCCAGGAATGGATGGCTTATTATATTGAACAGATCGTCCGAGGGAATGAGGACGTTAAAACCAAGATTTCATTTGATTGGGGAAGCATCATCAGCAACTGCTTCCACGAGCAGTTTATGAATGTCAAGAAGAGCAACAAATTCTATATGACCTCGTACCTGGTGTACTCATTGGCGGACAAGAGGCAATATAGTGGACTCTTCAGGGCGCCGGATGGAGAGCATAAGCGAGGACTCAAGCCCTTTGACCAATACCCTCAGCTACAATACCGCTACTTTAAAAAGGAGTACCGCCGGATCAATGATGCCTTCATAGGCCATATTATCAGACTAATAGCCGGGGACTTCGAGAGAAGGGTATCACACAGCGCCAGAGCCCTCCTGAAGGAATATGCCTTTCTATTTATTCAATTCCCAAAATTCACCTACATCCGCGCCCAAGGGTTCACAGAACGGCCAAACAAACTGCCGAGGTACCCAAATGACCGAATTATCCTCCTGGAGCTTTCCCGGCAGCTCCAACATATTCAGGCGGTCTTCAGCCAGAAGCACGTAGCGGGGATCCCTTATCCCATGATCCTCGGCCAGGGCCAGTATCGGTTGCAAACATCTCAATGCGCCGGTAACTCAGAAAAGGAACTCAAGGAGTATAACCTTGAGTGGTACACGGCTCGCCCACGAATGGATCCCCACGGCCACGTCAGGAAGGCGCTTGGGCCGGCATACGCCCACCTGTACCATGTTGAGGATTTCTGGGCAGACTGTAAAGATGATAAGGAGGTCCGCCTGAGACATTATATGCGGATGACGGTGCAGTTCTTGAGAAGAGTACAGCTGTTTCCGGTGCCAGACCAGCTTGAGGAAGATGAATCCACCCTGGTGCACCCGAGGTACCCTGCGGTTGCCGACCTGGCAATCCCCTCCATCGACTGGGATGAGCAGGAGGTCGAGGACCTGGATACCGTCACTCAGCCTATCATAGCTCGCACCAAGGAGTGGGTTGATGGGCAAGTGGAACAACTAAAGCAACAGGGGGTAACTCTTACATACGAGGCACTCAAAAGCGGGCCAAGCGCCACGGAAGACGTTGCTGCCTCCCCATCAGCCGGTGAGACTTCCAAGTCTCCCCCCATCACCAGGTCCCAGAAGAGGAAAGAAGCAGAAACAGCGCAGTCCGGGGGCCCCAAAGAACAAACAACAAAGGATACGGGAGGCTCATCTCCCAAGAAGCTCAAAAGGACATTAATCACAACCGAGGCACAGCCTCCTTTGCTCCTTCCTCCCTCGGCTGGTGCGCTGCCCACTTCTCAGGCCACCATTGCCTCATCTCCACAAGCGGTGGACATTTCCGTTCACCTCGCCTCTTCACCTCCAGCCGGATCCGTAATCAATATTGATTCCTCCTCCAGCATGACTACTTCCCCTTCCTCTGCTGCTGCCATGTCCCCCATCACCTCGCTACCTCTGGCAACAATACCATCGCCTATTCCCCTTTCTAGCGTGCCCGAGGCCATTACACGGCACCTGCAAAATCTTCCCCCCGAGCTCTCGCAACTTTTAATGGATCCTGCTCTCCAAGCAGCCTTGGCCCAAGCACTCGCAACATCCCAGCCTTCACAACCGCCAACGGGGCCCCCAGCCATGGAGGCCACCATGCAGATTTCAAAAGAGTTGGAGGAGCAAGAGCGAGAGGCTTCAAAACCTATGGAGGAGGAGGCCGACGACTATTACGAGCAACCTGAGCACGATCGCAGAACCATTGACAAGGTTGCTTATGAAGAGGAAGAGACAGGCTCCTCCGAGGGCAGGGATGAAGGGGATGGCTCGGGAGATAAAGAGGTTGTCCAAACTTTTGATGAGGACATCGAGGAAGAGTCGGCTCAGCAGCCGGGTGAAGAGGGGTAGCCACCGGAGGAGCAGCCCAAACAAGCCGTCACTGAGGCCGAGGTCCATGTTGCGAAGAGCCCAGGAACCGAGGCTGTCGAAGAAAAGGAAGAAGGGGTGGCGGGAGAGGAAGATCCCACTCAGCTATTGACCACGAGGGCACCCGTCAAAAGCCTCGTATTCTATGAGGACTCCGATGAGGAAGGGGACGCTGCCAAAGAAAAAGAAGAGCTGGAAAAGGAGACCGAGGTCTTGCCTCTGACAGAGAAGGGTGAGGGCAGCCGAGACGCCCAAGGACAAGGCTGCCATGCCCGACTGGCTAGAAAAACAACTCGAAAAGACCAATCCTATCTTGAGCGATCCGAGGTCGAGGTTGGAGGCCATCTTGGCTCGATCTCTAGCCACACCAAAGAAGGAGAAGAAGCCTAAGGTCCATTCCAGGGTAACCATGGACGCTTCTGGCTCCCGAGCAGCACAAGTGGCAACGCCAACTGTTGGCCAGGCCGGAGTAAGCTACAATATTGCCACCATCGACCTAGGGACGGCCACCAGGGAACAGAAGGTGGGACATCTGGAGGAGTCAGTGGCTACGGTAGTGCACCTGATTAAGCAGGATAAGATCACCAAGGATGAACTAAAGGCGCAGGTTGCTGCCCTAACTGACTACATCCAACAATGGTCTTCAATCGACGACCTCCCCACTACCTCTACGGCCGCGCCACAGCTGCTCTCCAAGGAACAAATAGATAAGCTGGAAAGGAGGAAGAACCTGGAAGAAGACCACGGAGGACTGGTTCCAGCAGGTTGTGAAGGTTGGAAACATAGGGATCGGCTTGGCCGTGCAAATAGCCAACAAGTTCCTGGACCTGGTTCAGTCCTTGGAAGGCACGAGGAAGCTCTGCACCAACTTCCCCGCGATCTATGACTCTGCCTTCCCGAAGGTTGAGGCCATCCTCCAAATGCCAGAAAGCTCATGGGAAGAGAAACTAGAATTGAAGGAGGAGGATCACTGGCTGATAGACATATGGCGCAGGGACCTCATCCACCGTAAAGAGAGAATGGAGCAGATCCAGAGCAGGGTTGATCCAGATATTGCGTGGATCAAGGAAATCCGAGCAGAGTGCACCGAGTACCTGAAGTTGATAACGGGCCATGATATGCCCACGGTGCAGTTAGATGCAGAGAAGGTTAGACCATATTTTGAGGAGAGGATGAAGGACGGGGCAGCCGGAGATATCACGACAGACTTCCTAAGTTTCGCTGCCCGTGCCCTCGATAGATCAGAGCTTTTCAGAGATCAGAGCTCAAAGTATGATGAAGACTGGAAGCGGCTGGAAGAGAACGCCAAAGAATGGAGCTACCAGACGTTGAAGTGCGAAATCCTCGAAATAGACAAGCTCCAGGCCGTCATCCTCAAGCAGATTGATCACGCAGCCTCCGAGGAGCAACCAGATAGCCCAGCCAAAGAAAAGGACCTCCCAGAAAGGTAGCTACAGCCAAAGGAACAGCAATCAGCTACAGGACAAAAAGCAAATAGTGTCATCCACTAGATGACAAAATAGGGAAAAGACAGAATATGTTTTAAAATTGTAAATCTATTTGGGGGTAGGTGAAACCCTATTTTGTAATGAATCTTGGCCACACAATTGTAATGAATCTTGGCCATTCATTTAACTTTTGAAACACTATAAATAGAGGACTCCCCTCATTTGCAAAGTGAGAGTTGAGTTGTTGTAAAGACATGCTGCTGAAATATATGAGAAATAGCATTGACTTGGTGCATTTCCTTGTGTTCTCTCATGTTAATTGATTCATTTCTCCAATCTTAGATGTTAGCTTAGATCTCTTTGCTGTTTAGTTAGCTGTTCATGTTACTTTGATAATTTTAGGAATGCTGTTGGCTGTTCATGAAAGTTCCTGCTTTGTTGATAACTCCTTAGTCCATACTTTTTGCTGTTTGCTGAAGGTAGACAGCTTTGCAAAGTTAGCCTGGACCTGATTTAAGCTGCCTCAAACACTTATCTTTAGTTCATGCATGTATGTGGTGAATGAAGGATACAAATCTGCAGCCCTTAGAAGATTGCACAACTCCCATGATATTGTGAAATTTCTGGTTAAGTGGGGGATTGTTTGAAGGAATTGTCCATTGCAGGGACTCCATTATCACTGTTCGCAGCAAGCTTTAGGCTTAGGAACTTTCTTTCTCCTTCGCTCTTTTTTCACTTTCTTTAGGAATTGAACAACACCAAGGTTCATTATACTTTATAAAGCTGAATCTAACAACTAGATGGAGTTCAAGATTGCTGTTTGAACCTGCAGTCAACACCTGAATGCCTTCATGCTAAGAACTCCCCTTTTTAAGATCCTACTTCGTGTTTCACATCCACACTTTGTATTCCCGTAAGGCCGCCTTGTGATTCCAGCAAATCACATCAACTACTGAGGTATCTAAGCACTGTCATGACCTGACATCCGAGAGACCTTGGGATAATGTTCTGCAACCCGATTGTGGAAGATTGTCTTTCAAGAGAGGTAGTGCACTTACGCACTGCCTGTGTTGAGAAGTGCATAAAAACACCATCAACAGAACTGGCGCTAGAAGGAGGGCCACGATTGGAATACTAAGGTGCAGGATAAAGCGAAGCTGGATCGGATCGGATCATTCTCCCCGGAAAGGTTTCAAAGGATTCTACGATCAGCGCCAAACAAGGGAGAATTTGAAGAATTGCAGCCTCCCACGAGGGCAAAACGAGCACAAGGAAGCAGTTTCGCCTCTTCCTCCTTCCATCCGCCTCCATTTCACCTCCACCTTCACTTGGCTGGCCTTCACCTTCCGCCCAACCATATCAAATGGCATTTGCGGGTCTTCCTTCCGGCAGCCAGGAGCTCGCTCCTCTCCCGGCCCTTTCAGCCCAAAGCACAGTCCAGGCAGCTATAGCTCAAGGGCAGCTTCAAATCGTGGTTGTATTGCCAATACAGCCCCAAGTACCCGTTCTCCAACAGCAAGTGCCGCCCCTGCCTCCCCCCATGGCTTGGCTTACGCATAACCCGTCGCCGATACACTTTGTTGTTTACAATGACATGCCCAAGAATCCGGAGGGCTTTTGTTCGAAATTCCATCCCCGCGATATGCAAAGGACAGCCGAAGAGCATATCAAGATATTCGAAACGGCGATTACTGAAATGCAGGTGAATCATGAGGACGTGGTGTGTCGCATTTTTCTGCATTCATTGGGAGAAGAGGCCTTCTACTGGTATATCAATCTGCCAAGGGGATCCATCACCTCGTGGAACTTGATGAAGAATGCCTTTCTACAGAAGTACAAGATTCCTGTCAATCCCGCCGACCTTTATCAGCAGTTCATGTCCATTAGAAGGGAGATCAACGAGCCTATCGGTTCATTTAATGATCGCTTCCACCGGGCTCACATGAGGCTTCAGGACCCATATGTCCACAATGATGCGGCTGCTCTACCAGTTTACTACGCCGCCCTGGACAACCTTACCTCGGCATTGGTAAAAAGGATGCGCCCGCCGCCTGCCACTCTGCTGGCCGCCTATGCAGAGGCCGTCGTGGCAAGCGCCGACTTGGGGCAAAATATTTTCGGCCCGCTGCCCTCTTTGGGGCCCGTCGCCCACCCAATGCAAATTCAGGGGCTCAATCAGGCGTTTGCTCACCAAACGCCTCTCATGAACCAGGTGCCACAATTGCCTATGGTGCCGCATCCTGGACAGCCGTTGAATTATGCGCCTCCAGCGACTTCGTATATGCAGCCCCATCAGCAATACAACTATCCTCAAATGGCCCCGCAACAGCAAGACATTCTCCCAACAGCCCCAGGCGCCGTTATACTTGTCGGGACCGGACTTTCCTCCAGCTTACCAAAATCAGCCGGCGACCACGCCTTCTTTTCTCCAAAATCCAGCTCCGTCCCCTGGAGGTGCGGCCGAGAAGGACAAGCTAGAGGAGCTAACCGAGATGATCAAGAAGATGTCCACAGAGATGACGCATTTGAAGAACCAGAATAATCAGCTGCAGGCCTCCCAACGTAACTTTCAGGCCAATCTCAACAGGGACAGTCGGGAGTCTCGAGACAATAGAGACAACCGGGAAGCAGGCACTTCCTCGGGGCAGAATTATGAGAGGGGGTAGAACTCCAATCAAAATGCGAAAGAAGACCTTCTCAGAGGCAGAACCGCACATGGAACACCAGGCCCAACAACGGTGGTGTCCCCACGCCATTTGATCAACCAGCGGGCAATGACCGAACATCCAGTGGTGTGTATCTGGCCGAGGCAGCTTTGTCCGGATGGTGCCGACTTCACAAAACCAGCAGGCACTCTGAGCTGGACTGTCCTGAGTTTCAAACAGCTGCTGAAATCTTCCAGGTTGAGGTGCAGAATGTCGTCGACAACGCCAGCTGCAGGGACATTGTCCCATCGGAGCCCTATGATTCCTCATGTCTGGTGGTCAATCAGGCGCCGTTTCCGCGAGGGGACCGCAACGAACCCGAAGCCGAGCCCACCCCCGTCGAGGACGAGAAAGCGCAAGAGGTAAGTAACGAATCGGCCTTAGCTCAGCTTTTTGATTCGGTAGATAACGGTCCGATGGATGAAGAAGAGTCATTTGTGGATGAGGTCCACATGTTCCATCAACGGTCCAGTCCCTATTTCCTTAGGAATAGGCAAGCCGGTGGACCCTTCACCACTTCTACCCCGCCGAACAACCTCGCCACCCCGCCTGATCCTCATGCTAGCAATAACCCGGGGTTACCCCACATACCTGCCCAATATCTCAACAGGAGCCAATCCCAAAACCAACCGCAAGGTCAGCCCCAGAGCCAACCCCAAAATCGCCTGGGCAAACAAAGATTCAAATCCCTAGCTCTCCCATAGGCCAGGCCTTTAGCTCTGAAATCGAACAAATGGGTGAATATGTGGCGGAAGAATTCAAGAAGGTCAAAATCAATTTGTCAGCCTTTGAATTGCTCAAGGTTCCTGCCGTGAGGCACGCCTTCTTCAGGGTCCTGAATGGGACTCCGTCCTCTAACACCGCTCAGGAAATTCCAGCCAAAAGGGTAACCTTTGAAGAGCCCAGGAAAGAACAAGAAATACAGGAAAATGCTGGAAGAAGGAATAATGCGCCTACGAATCAATCAGCGAATAGATACATCGAAAAGGAGCCAGAAAGGGCTAGTAGGCAGCCTCCCAAGGACCAGCAATTTAAGCAAACCAAGGATACCAGTAGCGATAGGAACAAAGGCCAAATAGCTCAAATGGACACACCCGTTGGTATCCTCCAAGGGAGACCGGAAACTCCCCCGTTCCTAACTTCTATCAGGGTCTTTGGGAAGAACTTACAATGCCTACTCGATTCGGTAGCGTCTCGCATTATACCCTTAGTAGTGTGCAACTCTTAGCATCCTCCCACCCTCAAAGAAAGTCACAGTGGACAGCAGAGATCACCTGTTGTGGTGAATGAAGCGCATTCCCATGCAGTGCTGCAGACCCTCGGATCGTAGTTGTGGATATCAAGTGGCGAACATACACGATGCATATGGAATCATTACAGGAGAGGATTTCAAAACTGACGGATATGCAAACTTGTCTCTCATCAATAGGCTTCCCAAGAGAGAGCAGACGAGATGGTATTGCTGGTATTATGCGGCCCCTCGGTGGGTTCCGAGCAAATGCCCCAAAATGAAGAAATGTTGGCAGAAACTGAGGACGAGCCGGTTCAAGATGACGAATGGGGATTGCTCGATGGCTTCCAAGAGTTTATGGGAAAGTGCGCAAGAGATCAGCTCAGCCTAGGAGCTAGTATGAATTTTCAAGACCTGTTATTGCCGAATTGGTGTAGGGTTCACAACGCTGCTCACTCTGAGTTCGACTGTTGCTTGTGCCGAGCAGCAGTCGAGCAGGTTAAGAAAACCGCTGCTTCTCCGATGGAAACACTAAAGGAGGCACCGCCCGAATCACCTGCTGGTTGTTGCCTCAACCAGGAAAGCCCTCCTAAGATCACTAGACCCGATGTCTAGCCAAAAGAGAACGAAAGCTCAATCAAACCCGAGAATAAGGAATTCTCCGAGTGTTGGACGCTACGGTTTGATGGATCAAAATCAAGACAGGGAGCTGGAGCGGGGATCGAGCTCATCAGTCCGACGGGTAAGACATTTCTTGCTGCCCATCGATTATAGTTTTATTGCACCAATAACGTGGCAGAATACGAGGCCTTGGTCCTCGGCCTTCTTATGGCCTTGAAGAAAAAGGTGAAAATGTTGCAAGTCTTCAGAGATTCTGCACTTGTGGTTAAGCAGGTCAGGAGATTGTACTCATGCCATGATCGAAGACTCACTAACTATAGACACAGGGTGTGGGACCTCCTAGAGGGCCTAGATGGAGTCAACATACAGTTGATTCCCCATGCCCAAAATCGCACAGCTGATGCCTTAGCTCAAGCAGCTAGCACGTTACAACCCCTCTCTTTGTCAGGGCTTAAGAAGTTCACTGTTGAGCTGACATCTACGCCATCGGTCCCGGATAATGTCACTCATATGTAGGTCTTCAATGAAGACAAGCATATCCTCCAGTTCATCACAAGCTCTGACGTCTTTGCTGCCCAAATAATCGATGAAGCTGATCCACTGGAAGCTGAGTTGGACATAGAAGGGGTTATCAATCTGAAAACCAACACGATTCCTAGAGGGATGGTTCAGCTGGAGCGTGTATTCGACCTGGATCAGATCAGGGATCAAGACCGGCAAACAAAAAAGGAGACTATAAGCAGCCAGTGCCGTGCTCACAACTTGGGAACGACCGAGGATATCAAGAATGTTTTTATTGGAAAGGTATGCACGCCCGAAGAGAAGAGGGGAATCACGGATGCCTTGTGTAGATATCCTGACGTGGTGGCGTGGAGTTACGAAGACTTGAAAACATACGACACATCGGTCATCACGCATACCATCCCTCTAAAGACTGAGGTGAGGCCCTTCCGTCAACGGCAGCGCCCTATTAATGCCCTGCTAGAACCTATTGTTTACAAGGAAGTGCAAAAATTACTTTCAGCAAGGATCATCTTTTCCGTTAGGCATTCTACATGGGTGGCTAACTTGGTCCTGGTCAGGAAAAAGAATGGAGAGATCAGATTGTGCGTGGATTTCCGTAATCTCAACCGCGCCTCAGAAAAGGACAACTATCCGGTGCCCTCACTGGATGAAGTGCTGCAAATTGTCAACGGCTCCCAGATGATGTCGTTCCTCGATGGATACTCCGGGTATAATCAAGTAATGGTACAATACGAGGATCGCCATAAGACTGCGTTCACCACTAAGTGGGGAACATTCGCGTACAGGAGAATGCCATTTGGGCTCATCAATGCCGGCGCCACTTTCCAACGCGCCATGGATATCGCTTTCAAGGACCTGATTGGAAAATGTATAATCATCTATATGGATGATTTGACCGTATTCTCCAAGAAGCGAGGTGATCACGTCTCCGACCTATGCAAAGTATTTCAGAGATGCCGGGAATTCGGGGTTTCTCTCAACCCCAAGAAGTGCATTTTTGGAGTGACCGAAGGCAGACTACTCGGGCACATCATCTCAGAGTAGGGAATCTCCATTGATCCTGAGTGCATCGAGTCACTACTCAAGAATCAGCCCCCGGGCAGCAAGAAGGAATTAAAGTCTTTCTTCGAAAAGATTAATTTCGTCCAAAAATTCATTACCGGCTTCGCGGAAATAGTCAAACCTCTCAATGCCATGCTCAAGCAGGATGCTAAAGTTGAATGGACGCCAGAGGCTAAACAATCCTTTGAGGAGATCAAAAGAGCCATTGCTGAGGCGCCTGTGTTGGTCAGTCCAGATTATTCGAAGCCGTTCTACATTTATTCATTCGCTTCAGAGAATTCGTGTGCCAGTATGTTGACCCAAAAGGATGACGAAGGAAATGAGCATCCGATCACCTTCATGAGTGCACCCCTCAAGGATGCTGAATTGCGTTACCACAACATAGAAAAGCAGGCGTACGCTCTCGTCAGGGGAGTAAAGAAATTCAGACACTACATTCTACGCAACAAGGTGTTTGCAATCGTCCCTGACCCAGCAGTCAAAACGCTTCTCATGCAAAACGAGTTGGGCGAACGGAGGGCCAAGTGGGTCACCCTGCTCCAAGAATATGATATGGAGATCCAACCAATGAAATTGGTAAGAGGGCAGGCACTCACCCGCACAATGGCCGAAACAGCAACAGAGGCCGGACCTGAACTCACGGTGCAGCAATATCAGCTTGAAGATGTCTCCCCGGGAGAGTGGTATCAAGACGTCGTTTATTTTCTGCTTAATCATAAGTGTCCGTCGCATTTGCAAGGAGTTCAGAAGAGGGCCCTCAGATTGAAAAGCAACGGTTATATGTTACAAGGGTCCATTCTCTATAAGAAGAATCATGAGGGCGTTTATCTAAGATGCCTCGGCAAGGAGGAAGCGGAACGTGTTTTGAGGGAGTTTCACGATAAGTTTGGTACAGGCCATGGATCGGGTTCTTCTACGGCCCATCAGATATTAAGGGCAGGGTACTACTGGCCAACTGTCTTCAAAGATGCCCATGGCCATGTCCGTTCATGCCATACGTGCCAGACCGCTGCCACCAGGGAGAGGAATGCTGCTGTCCCACTACAGCCCGTGTTGGAGGTAAGGCCTTTTGCACAGTGGGGTCTCGACTTCATCGGTCCGGTAAGCCCTCCATCATCTGCGGGACACAGGTACATTCTAACCGCTACTGATTATTGTACTAGATGGACGAAAGCAATAGTTTGTAAGCATTGTACAACTGAAGTAGTTACTGGTTTCTTAGAAAGTTTCATTCTAAATCGCTTTGGTTGTCTGTATGCTCTAGTATGTGACAATGGACCTGCCTTCGCTTCTTTAAAATTTGCTAGCTGGGCGTTTGACTATGGGATCGCCCTCAAATTTTCATCCAATTACTACCCTCAGGGCAATGGTCTTGCCGAGTCCACAAACAAGAATTTGATTACCGTGATAAAAAGGCTGCTAGATAGGAATCCCAAGGACTGGCATACCCAGCTCTGTTTCGCCCTTTGGGCTGATCGCACCCGCCATAAGGCTGCCCTTGGTGATTCTCCATTCCACCTTGTCTATGGTCTTGAGCCAATATTCCCCATCCACCTGAAAATTCTGACTCTTCAATTCATCAACGACTTTTATGAAGGAGGAGATCGTAGGGAAGCTCGTTTAGCTGAACTTTTACATTTAGAGGAAGTTCGAGATCGCGCAATAGAAAATTTCGCCAAACATCAGGGCGTGGTAAAGAGATGGTTCGACCGCCGAGCCAAAATCAAGGCCTTTAGGATTGCAGATTTGGTCCTATACTGGGACAAGGCCCGTGAAAAGAAAGGGGGACACAATAAATTCGACAAGCTCTGGCTTGGCCCCTTTCAGATAGCTGAGATTTTGGGAGATAATGCCTTCCGTCTAAAGCACTTAACTGGTGAGAACGTCCCGTTGCCAGTCAACGGGCAGTACCTCAAGCATTACTTCCAAGCTTGAGCTCCTTCGAGCTCTTTGCTGTAAATACCTGTGCATAGGTTAGATTAGTGGCTTTCTTGTTTGCTGCGTTCTGTTCGCGTCGCTTTTTGCTTTCCCTTCCCGGCAGTTTTGTTTTGAGAAAGGTTTCCCGCTCCTTTGTGGTGGCCATGCTTGCCTAACAAGCGGTTCACTCTGCTGTCCGTTCTTCGTGTTCTCTGGCTAAACATTCATTCTAGACTATTGGTCTTTCCAAAGCTCTCCGTGAATGATTTCCCTGTCTGAATCTCGCTCAGAACTTGACCCTTCACCGGATCTTCTTACCCACATCTCGTATCCCACACAAATTACATAATAAATTCTGAAGGACCGTGCTATGGTTGTCACGACACCCATGTGAGTGAAAAATCTTGAGTCTACTCTAGTGACCACTACAGTCTCAAACCCATTGTAGGCTTCAATGCTTACCCGGTCGAACTAAATGGCAAAAGAGAATTGAAATACCAAAGTAAAAGGAAGAGAAAAGAAACTCTGAAAAAAGAAAATAAACGACCGTATGGGTGTTCGGATAACTCTACCGAGGCTATGGACGCCCGGCCGGCAGTAGAGCAATATCCCTGAGATTGTAGCGACAACTCCGCCGGGGCTATGGACGCCTGACTGGCAGCGGGGCAATGTCCAGGTTACTTTTGGTGTTAGGCAACTTCTGCGTAGCTCGCGGTTCGGTAATAACCCTGGTTACTATCCCTAGGAAAGGAATGAATTCACTTCACACACACTTTCGAGATATCATGTAAGCTGACCCAATTAAGGATCTCGTTCTCCCAGATTCATTCTTGGAAGCCGCTCCTAGTCTACGAAACCAGAGATTCTGGGTCCTAAATGAATATTTATCTATAGAATGCTTTGTAGCGTTCTCCAGCGGAGTCGCCATTTGTTGTGCCCTGTACACCGCCCCATTCGGGCAGGACCTCTTTTCTACCGTGTCAGGTCTTTTGGACTTCGTTTGCGTGCCTTTTTTTGCGTTCGTCGGCGATCTTGCCTAAAGTTTCGTTCTTTATATTGTGGTTTTCTTTGTTTTCCACACCGCCAGTGTGGTAGCAGGCGCTGGACTCGGCGTACGACCGGGCCGACTGGAATTCAGTTCCCTCTGCCTGCGGCGTTCCGGGCATCCTTCCATCCTCAGTCTTCGTGTCAGCCGTTTATTTGCTATTCAGGATTTCTGTGGCGGTGGTGATATCTTCCTTGGGCCGTGGTCTCATGCGCCTCACTTCGTTCAAGCGGTGTGTGCATAATGCATGACTCTTATTCAAGCCGCTGCTCAGGACCAATTATAAAATACATGTCCTTTATGCAGTCAACTAAATTCTGTCTGTTGGTACATATTACGGCCTTGTACGGATCGAGACCCTCGTTCATAAATGATTGAATCTCAACAACTTTGGCGTGACGTCAAACGCATTAATGTGCCATTAATGGTATTTAGTACCTAATAAAGTCCATTAAGTCTTTTCTTTAATTCGAGCAGATTGGATGACAGTTAAATTGCTGCAAACTTCACCATCGATCATTAGCCCCAATCTATTCCAAACAACTACGCGGTGCATCAGTCATCGTCCCTTGGCAGTTGGAAGTCATCATCCTCCGGTAGCTCAGTTCAGCCCCAGAATCCATTTGAGGGTTTGAGCGAATTGAACAAGAAATTTAAATTGCATACAACGAACACCCTCTCCGTTGCGCCCCAAACCCATGTCCTTGAATTTTCTGCGGCCCGTCGGAATCACCTTTTTTCGCCTCCCGAAACTTGCCCGTGTCGCGGGTGTTCTTCGCACAGGGCGAAGAACGCCTACGGGCCCGGGACCCTCCGTCGCCGTCCGGATCCTGGCCTCGAATGCGTCCGGTGGAGTTCGGCCCTTCCGGGCCCGGGCCTCCGGGTTTCCCATCCCGGGCTGCCGCCCCAAACTGTCCGCCGTTTTAAAATGAAGGTTTTTCCAGCTCCCGGGTTTTCACGTCCCCCGGACCCTTCGGGCTCGGCCGTCCGGAGTTCCGACCTCGGAACTCCGTGACGGTTCCGCCGCTGCTCCCGGCGGAACCCTGCCGGCCTCCCGACCTTCGGGCTCCGGGATTGCTTTGGCCGTTGTCGTCGCCCTAATTTCATTTTCCTCGCGACGGCCTCCGCCGGATCGCCCGCGCCGGATCCGGTCTCCGAACGCGCTTCTTCGAATCGCTGGGTTAATCCTAAGCGTCTGACACCTTCGCCCCGGGCCTATAGATCCCACCGCGCGGCGACGCCGGAACTTCTTGCCTTCGGGCAATGGCCAGTCGATCCTGTCAGCCCGCCCGCCGGATCCGGCCCCCGCCGCCGCCGCCGTGCAATCGTATCGGGTAATTCTGCGGCGGCTGTTTCTCGTCGTCCGCTCTTGAGACTCGATTAATTGCGCCGCCGCGCGTTAAAAGCTTGATCATCAAAACTTGCAGCGTATCGGCTAACTTATCCTCCCGCCTCGGTCCGGTGACCTCGATTGATAAATTTATAGCTAGTAGTTAAGCATGTCTGACCATCGCACACTCCGTTTCGAACCTTTCAGGACTTCCGCCTCTGGACTTCGTCCGGGTGTATCGCCGCCGCCCTATGCCTTTGCTGGTGCCGGCTGAAACCTGCAGACCCCTCAAATCGTCAGTCAATCAAAATTGAAAATCTAACCCACGACCCGCGTCCTGGTGGGC
The DNA here is from genome assembly GCA_007258455.2 of Sequoia sempervirens. NCBI lineage: Eukaryota > Viridiplantae > Streptophyta > Pinopsida > Cupressales > Cupressaceae > Sequoia > Sequoia sempervirens. Next base: position 44,803 of record VDFB02274237.1, on the reverse strand, counting down.
CATTCTCATCATGGCCCCTTAATTTATTAAAATCATGTGGATGTCGGGAGCTTTTCGCTCGTGCTCATTGACATTCTGCGGTCAAGCCCCTCGGGCGGTTAATCCGACTCGTGCCAACAGTATATCACCTAAGTTAAATTTGTGATGTGTTGATAGTTGTTGAAATCCAGCCAATGTCCATCTGGACTGGCGTTTTGGTGTTTTCTTGTACTAACCCATGCCTGCGGGATATATGGAATCGGCCGGAAATTGGGGCTGAAAAGGACAAGGATAGAAACACAGGAAGGAGCCGTGGGAAGAAGACGAATCGGGATGAAATTTCAATTCAGGTGGGCAGCTCCGGTGAAGTGCAGTACAGAGATATCGACAATATCGGCCAGGTGGACATTGACGAATTCACCCAAAGGGTCAAGATCGACCCTAAGACAAAGAATGCCCGGATGATACGCCAAAGTGGAATCGCAAAGGCTGCTGGCTTTCCTTCTTCTCTAATAGCACTAGAGTTGGTAATGGCTTGCCGAGAAGCCTACCAAACAGACACCAGAACCATAGTAGACAAGGAGGGGAATATCCTCGCAGACATGTCTCCGGAGGGAATTGCAAGAACCTTCCACATTCCCACATTCCCACACATGCAGATCCCTACGATGGAGCAGTGCCAGGCAGCATGGGACGCCAATCCGTTGGGCTGCAAGAAGTCAATCAACGTCTATTGGCTCAAGGAGAAACAGGGCAGCGCCGCAAAAGTTCCTCAGGAGCTTTTCCGCAGCGACTTTCATGAAGACTATCACGACCTGGTGACCATGCTGAGTAGGGTCATGGGCCTCCCGACAGCCGCCTTCTTCCAGGAATGGATGGCTTATTATATTGAACAGATCGTCCGAGGGAATGAGGACGTTAAAACCAAGATTTCATTTGATTGGGGAAGCATCATCAGCAACTGATTCCACGAGCAGTTTATGAATGTTAAGAAGAGCAACAAATTCTATATGACCTCGTACCTGGTGTACTCATTGGCGGACAAGAGGCAATATAGTGGACTCTTCAGGGCGCCGGATGGAGAGCATAAGCGAGGACTCAAGCCCTTTGACCAATACCCTCAGCTACAATACCGCTACTTTAAAAAGGAGTACCGCCGGATCAATGATGCCTTCATAGGCCATATTATCAGACTAATAGCCGGGGACTTCGAGAGAAGGGTATCACACAGCGCCAGAGCCCTCCTGAAGGAATATGCCTTTCTATTTATTCAATTCCCAAAATTCACCTACATCCGCGCCCAAAGGTTCACAAAACGGCCAAACAAACTGCCGAGGTACCCAAATGACCGAATTATCCTCCTGGAGCTTTCTCGGCAGCTCCAACATATTCAGGCGGTCTTCAGCCAGAAGCACGTAGCGAGGATCCCTTATCCCATGATCCTCGGCCAGGGCCAGTATCGGTTGCAAACATCTCAATGCTTGTTAACAGAGAAAAGACTCAGGAGTATAACTTGAGTGGTACCAGCTCACCCGCGAATGGATCCCCATGGCCACGTCGGGGCTAGAGACGGCATCATACAGCCTGTGTTGAGGATTTGCAGGCAGGCCCTTGAGATGATAAGGAGATGCGCACGAGACGTTATGTCTGGGATATTGAAGTCAGTTCCTTGAGAGAATGCAGTACATTTACGGTGCGGACGACTTGAGGAAGATGAATCCACCCTGGTGCACCCAAGGTACCCTGCGGTTGCCGACCTGGCAATCCCCTCCATCAACTAGGATGAGCAGGAGGTCGAGGACCTGGATACCGTCACTCAGCCTATCATAGCTCGCACCAAGGAGTGGGTTGATGGACAAGTGGAACAACTAAAGCAACAGGGGGTAACTCTTACATACGAGGCACTCAAAAGCGGGCCAAGCGCCACGGAAGACGTTGCTGCCTCCCCATCAGCCGGTGAGACTTCCAAGTCTCCCCCCATCACCAGGTCCCAGAAGAGGAATGAAGTAGAAACAGCGCAGTCCGGGGGCCCAGAGAACAAACAACAAAGGATACGGGAGGCTCATCTCCCAAGAAGTTCAAAAGGACATTAATCACAACCGAGGCACAGCCTCCTTTGCTCCTTCCTCCCCCGGCTGGTGTGCTGCCCACTTCTCAGGCCACCATTGCCTCATCTCCACAAGCGGTGGACATTTCTGTTCACCTCGCCTCTTCACCTCCAGCCGGATCCGTAATCAATATTGATTCTCCTCGACATGACTAGCACTTCCCCTTCTACTGCTGCTTTGCCATGTCCCCATCACCTACATACCTGCGGAAACAATACCGCCGCCTATTCCCTTTCTAGCGTGCCCGAGGCCATTACACGGCACCTGCAAAATCTTTCCCCCGAGCTCTCGCAACTTTTAATGGATCCTGCTCTCCAAGCAGCCTTGGCCCAAGCACTCGCAACATCCCAGCCTTCACAACCGCCAATGGGGCCCCCAGCCATGGAGGCCACCATGCAGATTTCAAAAGAGTTGGAGGAGCAAGAGCGAGAGGCTTCAAAACCTATGGAGGAGGAGGCCGACGACTATTACGAGCAACCTGAGCACGATCGCAGAACCATTGAGAAGGTTGCTTATGAAGAGGAAGAGACAGGCTCTTCTGAGGGCAGGGATGAAGGGGATGGCTTGGGAGATAAAGAGGTTGTCCAAACTTTTGATGAGGACATCGAGGAAGAGTCGGCTCAGCAGCTGGGTGAAGAGGGTCAGCCACCGGAGGAGCAGCCCAAACAAGCCGTCACTGAGGCCGAGGTCCATGTTGCGAAGAGCCCAGAAACCGAGGCTGTCGAAGAAAAGGAAGAAGGGGTGGCGGGAGAGGAAGATCCCACTCAGCTATTGACCACGAGGGCACCCGTCAAAAGCCTCGTATTCTATGAGGACTCCGATGAGGAAGGGGACGCTGCCAAAGAAAAAGAAGAGCTGGAAAAGGAGACCGAGGTCTTGCCTCTGACAGAGAAGGGTGAGGGCAGCCACGAGATGCCCAAGGACAAGGCTGCCATGCCCGACTGGCTAGAAAAACAACTCAAAAAGACCAATCCTATCTTGAGCGATCCGAGGTCGAGGTTGGAGGCCATCTTGGCTCGATCTCTAGCCACACCAAAAAAGGAGAAGAAGCCTAAGGTCCGTTCCAGGGTAACCATGGACGCTTCTGGCTCCCGAGCAGCACAGGTGGCAACGCCAACTGTTGGCCAGGCCAGAGTAAGCTACAATATTGCCACTATCGACCTAGGGACAGCCACCAGGGAACAGAAGGTGGGACATCTGGAGGAGTCAGTGGCTACGGTAGTACACCTGATTAAGCAGGATAAGATCACCAAGGATGAACTAAAGGCGCAGGTTGCTGCCCTAACTGACTACATCCAACAATGGTCTTCAATCGACGACCTCCCCACTACCTCTACGGTCGCGCCACAGCTGCTCTCCTAGGAACAAATAGATAAGCTAGAAAGGAGGAAGAACCTGGAGAAGACCACGGAGGACTGGTTCCAGCAGGTTGTGAAGGTCGGAAACATAGGGATCGGCTTGGCCGTGCAAATAGCCAACAAGTTCCTGGACCTGGTTCAGTCCTTGGAAGGCACGAGGAAGCTCTGCACCAACTTCCCCGCGATCTATGACTCTGCCTTCCCAAAGATTGAGGCCATCCTCCAAATGCCAGAAAGCTCATGGGAAGAGAAACTAGAATTGAAGGAGGAGGATCACTGGCTGATAGACATATGGCGCAGGGACCTCATCCACCGTAAAGAGAGAATGGAGCAGATCCAGAGCAGAGTTGATCCAGATATTGCGTGGATCAAGGAAATCCGAGCAGAGTGCACCGAGTACCTGAAGTTGATAACGGGCCATGATATGCCCACGGTGCAGTTAGATGCAGAGAAGGTTAGACCATATTTTGAGGAGAGGATGAAGGATGGGGCAGCCGGAGATATCACGACAGACTTCCTAAGTTTCGCTGCCCGTGCCCTCGATAGATCAGAGCTTTTCAGAGATCAGAGCTCAAAGTATGATGAAGACTGGAAGCGGCTAGAAGAGAACGCCATAGAATGGAGCTACCAGACGTTGAAGTGTGAAATCCTCGAAATAGACAAGCTCCAGGCCATCATCCTCAAGCAGATTGATCACGTAGCCTCCGAGGAGCAACCAGACAGCCCAGCCAAAGAAAAGGACCTCCCAGAAAGGTAGCTACAGCCAAAGGGATAGCAATCAGCTACAGGACAAAAAGCAAATAGTGTCATCCACTAGATGACAAAATAAGGAAAAGACAAAATATGTTTTAAAATTGTAAATCTATTTGGGGGTAGGTGAAACCCTATTTTGTAATGAATCTTGGCCACACAATTGTAATGAATCTTAGCCATTCATTTAACTTTTGAAACACTATAAATAGAGGACTCCCCTCATTTGCAAAGTGATTGTGAGTTGTTGTAAAGACATCTGTTTGGGAAATATGTAAATACTTATTGACTTGGTGCATTTCTTGGTCTCTCATATTGAGTTTATTTCTCAATCTTGGGTAACTTGAATCTCTTTCTTGTTTTAGTTAATTTGTTCATGTTACTTTGATAAATTGGAATCTTTGTTGGTACATTCATGATTCTGCTGTTGATAGCTCATAGTCATACTTTTTCTTTGTTTCTTTGAAGGTAGAGCAGCTTTGCAAGATTAACTGGACCTGATTTAAAATTTGCCTCAAACACTTATCTTTAGTTCATGCATGTATATGGTGAATGAAGGTTAAAATCTGCGTATAAGTGCACAACTCCATGATATTGAAATTTACGGTTAAGGTAGAGTTTGAAGGAATTGTCCATTGCAGGGACTCCATTATCACTGTTCGCAGCAAGCTTTAGGCTTAGGAACTTTCTTTCTCCTTCGCTCTTTTTCACTTTCTTTAGGAATTGAACAACACCAAGGTTCATTATACCTTATAAAGCTGAACCCAACAACTAGATGGAGTTCGAGATTGCTGTTTGAACCTGCAGTCAACACCTGAATACTTTTATGCTAAGAACTCCCCCTTTTAAGATCCTACTTCGCGTTTCACATCCACACTTTGTATTCCCGTAAGGCTGCCTTGTGATTCCAGCAAATCACATCAACTACTGAGGTATCTAAGCACTGTCATGACCTGACATCCGAGAGACCTTGGGATAGTGTTCTGCAACCCGATTGTGGAAGATTGTCTTTCAATAGAGGTAGTGCACTTACGCACTGCCTGTGTTGAGAAGTGCATAAAAACACCATCAACAGGAACAAGACAAAGATCTATTCTGATCAAGAGTAATATGTCATATATGATCATGTTAGTTTATGCCATAGATGATAATGCATTTATTTGTTTTATTCTTAAAATGTGCAATCTGAAATGATCTAACCATGAACAAGAAATTATGTGCTTTTATGTTTTATGATAAGTTTAACAAGGGGACATTACAATATCCGTAGTAAATAATATTTTCTTGAGGAATAATTTGTATTCCTTGAGAATGGAAGAAGGTGGATGAATCTTTAAGCATCTAGAAACTTTCCATATGTTGATGACTTTGTTGACCTTAGTTGGGGTGAAGGTGGATGAAGAAGAAAGGTGCCAATATTTGTTGTGTTCATTGTCAAACTAATTGGATAGCCTAGTTGTGGTTCTCGGGAGCACTTCAATCACCTTGAAGATGGAGGATGTTGTTGGTTCTCTACTCTCTAAGGAAATGCAAATCATGGTGTCATGTTTTATTTTTATTCTATTTATGTTGTTTCATATGTGTTTCTTCAAATCTCTATATGTAATAGCACAAATTTGCACCCTAGGAAAATTCCCCATTTATGTTACCTTTACTTTAGAAACTATAAGTTTGATGATGCAAATCTGCCACCATTAACTTATTCCTTCCACATGCCTTGTCTTTTTGCATCGGTGGAGGAATTTTTGTCGGGGTTGCACATGCGCCGCGCTAACGTCCTAACAAGATTCTTGCCCTAAGAATTTGCAGAATCATTATGTCTTCGGTTGGTTGTGAAGGTAACGTCTTTTATCATCCCTTGACCATTGAAAATTGACCTTTTACCTCCATTTTGACAATTCAAATTCAATTCCTTTACTCTTCATGCAATTCTCTTCTTCATTCTTGCAACTTCTTGATCATTCTTTCACTCTCTCACTCTCTCAAGTATTAGAGTAATCATGCATTAGCTAATAATTAATCTTTAATTAATTATTAGTCGAATTTATTCTCATGCACTTAAGCTAAACTTAGGAATTCTTTATTCAGTTAACTAAGTGATTTTCTATTAACTAAAGTGAGAAATTATTAGGGTTGCTCCTATATAGCACTCATGTATTATCATTCTAGTACTCTCAACCTTTGAGGACTTTTGTTTTCTTTGAAGATTCTTGAGGTTCATTTTGTAGTTTTTTCTTGTTGAGGAATATTGCATATATTATTTGCAGATCTCTTGTGTGGAAGGTGTCTTTGTTTGTTGTTTGATCCCATGACTCATATTTTTCACAATTTTAACATGGTATCAAAGTGTGGATTCAACGAACCCCTTCTCAATTTATGAGGTTTTTTTCTTCAATAAGGGTTACAAGCTTCAAATTTGGAATCCCCTTTGCTTTTTTTACAAATTTTGGAGGTGGGCAATTTTTTGGTGCATCTAAAACCAAAATAGAGTTTTTCATCAGATTCAAAGCTATCGAGAAAGTCAAATTTGGCTTTTTTTGGCCTAATTTGGATTTTTGAGGTCAGATCTACGAAGGTTTGAAGCTGTTATTTTTTTTCAAATCTAGAGGGTAGCTATGTTTTTGGTGCATTTTGGTGCGAAAAGAACCTCATTGTTGGATTCAGAAGGCCTATTCAACAAATTTTGACTATAAGTTTTCCCTACTCCAGCGTCAGGAGCTTTTGAGACAAAAAAAAATATGTACTGGGACCCCTACTGCCCCTGTACAGATCCCTGTGCACGTAATTTGAGAAAAAAAGTGTTGAAAAATAAAAATCTGTCGGGTATTTTTTTATAAAGTTCTTTTTGAGATTTAATAAATAGAATTTTGTAAAAGGCTAAACAGGTTGAAATTTTAATTGGAGGTGAGTTTTTTGTGTTTGGGGGTGCATTTATGGGGGGTAAACATTGGGTACCTAACCCCTATGGGCCCCACCTAACCCCACCATGGCTAGCTATACCACTGACGAAGGTTCTTTCACTTTCTCAGTAGCTTTTCCCATCATGGTTGCATTTGTCAACGGCTTGATCAACCTCTTACTGATGGCCTTTTTTTTTCAGTCGACTACATTTTTTTCTTCAGCGTCACTCACATTTTACCGACACATGCAAAATTATCTCTGGTGGCCTTTTTTCGCATTCTCAACTGTCAACTCAATTTTTTCGGCGACTTTGCAGTTTTCGACTTGTGATTCTTTTATTTTTCAATGACAAGTTTTACGGCCGATCATAGCGAATATTCCAAGCATATGCAGAATATTTCGACAAAGATTTTTTCTCGAGGGTCAAATTTTTTCAACACCCAAGGAATATTCTTGGAATATGTCGCTAACATCAGTATGACATCATGTTGATGTCAGCAGTATGAACGTTGGCAATGGCCCCTTCAAGACCCCTTTGTGCCCTAAAGGGGGTCTTTTTTTCTTTTGGGCATACAATATCATTTTTTGGAAAACAAGATATCTTCAAAAATTTGGTTCCAAAACTTTCTAGTGGTGTAGGTCTCATCACTTGATTTTGTTGTTAGTATATTCTACAGCCTATTGAAGTTAAACGTGTTGTTTTTAGTCTCAAGCTCATAAATTTTGACTAGTTTCTCCATTTTTTGTGATTCCAATGGCTTTGGAACCATCTTTCATAGCTCTTCATAGCCATCCATGCACTTTTTCCATATTTATCTCTATTTTATTTAGTTATTTATGTTTTCGCACAGTAGTGAATTACTTGGACACTTTAGCTCCTGGAAACTTGTTTATGTGGGATGACTCATTTTTGGTTGTTATATATGTATTTCTAATTTTCTATCCTATTTGGGTATTGTAAACATCTTTTTCATGCACATTCTCTTATATAGACACACTGAGATAAAGTGTCATTCCAATGTATACTTTTTGGGGATTTTTCACATCTTGTTGTGCCTTTTGTATTCACACTATGATATAAAGTGCCATACACCTTTGTCAAGTGAGTGTCCCTTCCATGACAGTAGTGAATCCCAGTGATTCTTGCCTCATGCATTCAGACTGTCTTTGTACTCTATTTGATAGTGTTTTTCTATTCTCTCTTTATCAATTTCTCTATCTTGTTGCATATCTAGTTGTCCGTGAAGGTGGGAACACCAAAACAAGGTTCTGACTGAGGTAGACCTCGAAATGTAGCCCAACATTTTTCCCATTTTCATGTGTACAGGTGTTGGTTTGTCCATTTGGAGTTAAAGCTGAGAAATCAAAACATGGGTGGAAAGGTATATTTTCCTACTCTTTCCTTGTATTTCCGCATTAGAGTAGCTTTCAGTATTCTTCTTGTTGCACTTTATGTTTCTTGCATTCTTTTTATCAAACTGTAAAACTTTTTCAGTTAGGTCATAAGTAGGCCCTTTGTGTTTTATGTCTATTTTTCATACCTATGTCCATATAGGATGTCAGCGTGTCCCTAATATGCCATGTGTCGCACTAGAGTCTGATTCCCGTACTGCTATCCTTAGATAGTGAGATGTCTGGTCTAAGTTTGAAACCTCTATGGTCAGCTCACCTGATTCTCGATATACCTATTTTAGCAAAAGGGAAACAGTGTGGTGTTTTCCCTTCCTTTTCATCCTCTCTCTCAACCCATCAAATAACTTGAGGTAGTTTAGGGAAATTCATTCCTTGGGGCTCTCCTGTGACTCAGAGCCCTAGGGGTGACGAATCCTCCTCTATATTTTGTGCATGAACCCAACATGAAGTATTGTTTTCATTTCTTGGTGTCAGATACCTTTCTTTCATGTCCTAGTGTGTTATAGACTCATGTGTTGTGAATCTTTATGAGCTTTACGACTCAGTCCATAACCTTGGGGCACGTTGTTAGAAGGAGCTTATGACATATAGAGATAGATTTTAAGAAGTTCACTGTCAGTCCTACCTACGATGAAATGATTTCAGGAACAAATACAAGTTTCTCTAGTCCTTTTGGGGAAGCTACTCATATTCCTACCCCTCCTACTTCTCCTTTTGCCTCGTCTATGGAGGAAGACGATGCTCTCAAGGATCTCATAGAGCAACTTCTTTCCTCGATAGAAGACTTTTGGATTTCAAGAAGTATCTAAAGACAAAAAGAATTATGACTAGGGATGCTAAGGTTATTAACGACTTGAAAACTATGTTGGATAGGGACCAGGTAGGTCTAGAATTTTTCTAGGGCCTTGTAGACATAGTGAACACCCATGTCCAATCATATAATCGTGGGTCTAGCATTTCCTAAGACCTTGGGTCTGATACCGTTGAAAGATAGATAGAAGTCTCGATGCTTATGGTATCAGTATGCATGGTCGAGACTATCCCTTCCATTAACACTAGTTTCGATCCTCAGCCACCCCCCATCATTAAAGTAAACAAGGTACCTTTGGGTTTTAGTTCCTCCAGTCCTAATGTTCTTGGTGGCAATCCTGGAGCTCATGTCGGTCTTGGTGGTGATGCCTCTACTGGTATAGGGGATGGTGGCTCTGGTAGTTCTAGTGGAGGTTCCACTAGTCTTATTTCATATTATGACCCTGTCTTAAATGCCTTGTTGCAGAACATGGGTCAGATGTAGAACCAACTAGTGAACTTATCCAGTGCTACTTCTCAACCTATCTTTCAGCCTTTCTTTTGTCACAGTCCTTTATCTATTGCTATTTTAAACACTCTTATCCCTTAAGAGATGGAGATTATGAAATTTCAAAAATATGGTGGCTGTGGAGACCCTCAAATGCACGTTTTAGAATTTAATGCTATGTGCACTAATTTCTTACACCACAATGCTCTAATGGCTAAGCTCTTTCCAAATCCCTTACGGAAACTACCTTTGAGTGGTATTGTTCCTTACCGGATAACTCTATCTTTTTGTTTGATCAATTGGTAAACCAGTTCCTCCGGCTATTCCAGGCTAACATCAGGTCAAAGATGACCTTTACATATCTCATCCGATGCAAGCAAGGGAACCAAGAAAAGGTGATTGATTTTATTACTCGATATCAAGCACTATTCTCTGAAATATCTTATCCGCTATCAAACTCAAATGTGCAGAAGTTTTTCATTGGCAACTTATAGAAGTCATGGAAAAAGAAGTTTTCCTTAATAAAATACCCTTCTTTTTCACACTTGTGTAGATTTGTATTGTGTGAGTACCAATAGATGGTGGAACAGTTCATGGGTTTGTCTTCATGCTCCTGTTCTAATAACCAGTCTGTAGTGTTAGTTTTTGGAAAAACAAAGCTATTGTGAATGTGGTCTCTACATCTAAAAATAAGGGCCTAGGGCGCAATAGGAATTTCACAAAATTATCTAAGGCTTATATTGTTGTTTTAAAGAAGTTATTAAAATATAAAGTTTTAACATTTCCAAAACCTCGACCTCTGACTGAGTTGTATCCTAATTGGTAGACGGGCGTCAATTTTTCCAATTCCATCGAGTACACGAGCGTGATACCGAGAGATGTGTGCGCCTACATCATGAGACTAAGGACCGCATCGATGATGGGACTATTTGTCTTGATGAGAAGAAACATAATTCTAATAGATTTGTAGCCAAGGCTAACAATGAACTGTAAATCTATATTGCTCTATTTCCCTCATTCTGTGAATTTGATAACACGGTCTTCTACATCATCTAAGTTAATTCCATCTAAGTAAATGAACATGGTTTGTTCACATGTATTGCTCCTCTAAAAAATGTGAGTGCTACACATGACATAACATTTACCTCGCATGATGAGCCTCTTAATAAGGAGCTCTCCCCTTTATACATCGCCACCTGGATTAATGGAAATCTCATACTGGCAACTTAGTTGATCTAACAAGTCAGGTCAATGTGGTAACAGAGGAGACTATGTCCATAAATGACTTACATAGTGAATGGTACAAAGAGACGAAGAGCACCCTTCATACACATGATGGATTTTTTGTTGCCCCTTTGGACTCTATTTCTTTGTCAATCTTAGTAGAAACCAAGGCTATTGATGCTTCATTCATTATCATTCTAGATTCTGACCTATTTTGAGTTAGGTTAGGCATCCCCTACCTAACCTCTATGAATGGTGTTGCCTCTATGGTTCATAAATGTTTAAAATTCCCTCATGAAGGTTTTGTGCATGTAGTGCATGATGTCGGTTATAAACCACTGGTGTCACGTGGTGGGGTATGTGCAGGATCATGATGGGCCACTAAGTGGCGATATAATGGGTATGTGTAGGGTATGTGACTGACGACCTTTTTTTACCCAAAATTGATAAAACAAAAAAGGTTTTTAAAGGAGATTCTCAGCTTTCCACCAATATAAATTATGCTTTATTTTGAATTTAATAAATAATTATTATTTATTTTCTATTTGGATTATGACTAAAGTCCTGATTGATAGGTCGATTGAAAAACATCTATAGCTTTCGAACAGTATCACATTTTTTGAATCCAAAATATGCGTCACATTCTATGTTTTGCATACTATAGGATTAAAAAAGGAAAAAATGAATTTCATGAAGTTTTGACCAAGTTAAGGTGGTCAGACATATGACTTTTTATATATTTTTAAAATTTTTAATAAAAAATTCATAATAAATTATTTACTTGGAAAAAACACAAAAATATGCATCACATCAGACATAAGGTCTCTACTTATATCTAAAATATTATAAAAATATTGTCGTTTTAATGGTTAGGGTGGTCCGGAGACACCTACTTCTTATTTTTTTCCTTGAAAATTTAAGTACCTCCATTGAAATTTCAAATTTCACCAAATATATATATATATATTAAAAAACCTAGTAGTTGAAACATTCGATTTACTACAGATTCTATTCTTGTATTTTTGAAATAATATAGATAACTTATTCAAATTTTTATGTCAAGTTACCTATTTCACGATTTTTGAATTTTTTTGCCACTTAAGGGCCTGTTCTTTCCATGATGATCCTGCACATACCCGGGGGCTTCACACTAGATCACTTTTGGCTTGCCTCGATCATACCTCTCCCCTTAGGGGAGATTTTTTATATAAGGCTTATATTAAATATAAGAGCGGGGGTTCAACATCGAAGGCTAGTTATTTGGTGTCCCCCTATGCAGTCTCTATGAAGGCTTTTATGATTGCACAACAACAAGCTACTTCTTCTACCCAAAAAATGGGGAAAGAGAAGCTTGCTCACACTCAAGGGCCTTCTCCTTCCATGTCATTTGCTCACACTTTTGCTTCTCTCCCTACTATGGTACCTTCAGCTCTCGTCCCATGCCTCACATGGGAAGTACGTTGGCACTTGCATGGAGAAAAGTGAAGCAGCAGGTCTTCAAGATTCTTTTTTTACCCATGGTTCCTAGGCCCGTTGTCTATGGCAAGGGGAAAGGTTCCCGTGGGGCTGCTTCTGTGTCTCAACCTCTGTGGCCTCCTACTATTTCTCTACCTACCCCTAAGGTAGAGAACAACAACAGGCCTTTCATGAATGCATTGGTTTCTATTTCTCTTCCCATGGTCACTTTTTCCCTTATGATTTCTCCTCCTACTCCTACCCAGGAGCCTACCCTTCCACTAGCCATGGTTTCGAAGGGTAATCCTATGGTTGAGCAGTAGCCTCCGACCTCTTCTCAAGCCACGTATTCTAGCACCCTTAGCTGATGTAATTGGCTTACGTGTGAGCGCAAGTGCAGGTGAAAGGATTTGGTCATCAAACACGTTGCTTTGTAGAAGACGGAGGGGGAGCCAATGGCCCCTATTTCTATGTCCTCTTCTGTTGTTCTTTCTTCTTTTGTTATCCATGCATAAGTTCTAGTTTCCTTTGTCCTACTTCTAGATCCCTCAACAGGCTTTGATGATCCTCACCCAAAAAGGGTGTAGGTTTTCATCCCTCCCTCTATGAAGTCCCCTCTCTTGATGTCCCTCCTGGATATCCCTCCCTTTTCTCAACCCATAGACATGTTGAACACCATGGTGGTGTCTGTTGCGGCTCTTTCCTCTTCCTACTTAGCTTTTGCTTCTTTTGTGGGGATTATGCATCCTTCACTGAAGCACAAGCTAGAGGATGACCTCGCTTCAAGTGGAGGTTGAAAGAAGGGGTCACCTTCTTCAGAAGTGGGTTATGTCTTGGCTTGTGTCGTCTTCCTGATGGAGGCAGCCCTCGCCTCTCCTAAGTGTGTCATTGCTCATTTCGATGAGGTTGGTAGTGGCTCTCAGGTGCCTCCTTCTCCCACCCAATTGACACATGGAACTCTGGTGAAGTGCATGTTTAATTCAATGGACGATATCTTGCTTTGTCCTCAATCTTTCCAAGATATATGAATTTTTCCTCACATGAGCTCAGTGAACAAGACCTTCAGGGGTCTTCTTCCTTGGTCCTTATCACAGTTGATTCGGAGGGTACCACCCTTGCTATCTCACCCTTGTAGGTCTGTTCACCCTCCCCCTATAATGATCTAGATTGGGAGCAAGATGATTTGTTGGTTGATGAGGAGTAGGGTGGTACCTCTTCTTTATCTATAGATTAGATTTGTTTTTGTGTTTGTGTTTCTTCATGCTTGTATTTTTGTGTTTGTGATCCTACTTAGAAGACCCTTGCTACCCTTGTAGGTGCTTGGATATAGGCACAAAAAATTTGTCACGCACTTCTTCTATGTGTAGCATCGTTCTTCTATATGTTGTGAAATTAATTTTCGATATTGGGGACGATGCAAATTATTGGGGGCATTTAGGCCCTCTTCCATGTTGACCCAATTTTTATTTTTATTTTTTCTTCATGTGATCTTCTTCATGATCTAATAATTTTGTGGATTGATGACCATTCATTCATACATCGTATTATATCCATTTGTATCTATGAACATATCTGACCCCAAACTCTCAAATCCCCCTATCTCTCTTGATTTCTTCATCTTTTTCTACTTCTTGAAGTTGTATTTCTTATGTGTTGTCTCTCGTATGTGTGTGTGACAACTGTGGAAAAATATTTTTCCACCCTAAGACTCCCTTGCACTTCTAGGGTTTTTCACCTAAAAGGAGAGAGATGGGCCAAAATGGGCAATGTCCCCACTCAAAACTATGCAAGTACGAATGAAATATGCCTAAATGCAATGTCTAAATACAATGAGCTAATAAAAAAAATGAATTATTAATGCCAAATCTAAGAAATGCAAGTTGTTTGAAAACACATTGTGATATGCAAAATGACCTAAGAATGTAAGTAAACAATAACAAAAATGAAAGAGACTGGAGAGGTGCATCTAGAAACTGGAATGTAATGCAGAGAAGCTCTGGAATTCTATAGAATTTATTGTTGAAGCCAACTAGGACACTTATGCCAAGTTGGGCGACTTAGTCCTATTTCGGGGAGATTCTGCTTGAATAGGTTTCAGCCAAAAGGGTATCCAGAAATACAAAAATCACTTTTCAAGTCTGGCAGTGGGACTAATTTTCCCTAAGTGGCAACTTGGTCCCACTAGGGAAATTTTACTGGGTGTCTTATCTTTCTCTCTTCTTTGCCTGAGTTTCCCCTTTCATGTGTAACAACGCCATTCCTTTGATTTTTGAAAAATGTATTCATTTCTAACGAATATTTTCTCGAGAATCCTTGCAAGCCTTTTTCAAAAAAATCACATTCTCAACTTGGACTCCTATCGGAATGTGTTTCCTTCATCATGGGTTTGCAAAGAAAGAACTTGAGAACTTTCCTTCAAGGAGGAAGCAGCTTTGACCTTCCCCTTGCAAGGGGGCATCTTCTTCCTTTTGAATTCCTTGATGAAATGAACATCTTTCAAAAGGATTCCTTGGTGTTGAATCGATTTGAGAAAAAACATCTCTTCTGCACTTTCAAACAATGCATCCCTTGAGTGGACCCCTTTCTTCACGTCGGGTTTCCAAGGGACCCCTTTGAAAGTCTTCTAGCTTGTAGATAGTTTGTGTGATTGTCCGCTTACTTTCCTGTGTGGCCACTTTCAGGCATGTTTTATCTACGGGTAAACATGTCACTTTGCAGGTGTGCTTGTGAAGCCGCTTTCCAACTCTGCGGAGTCTCCTTCTTTGGGTTTCCTTCATGTGAGAGATCTTGGAGGACACCTTCCTTGTAGGTCTGTGAGCCTGTAAGGTGCTTGCACCTTTGAGCTTCCTCCATGCGAGAGATCTTGGGGGTCGCTCCCTTGCAAGTCTGCAGATTTGTAAGGCGATTTTTTTGGGTTTCCTTCATATGAGAGATCTTGGAGGACACCTTCCTTGTAGCTTTGTGGCCCTATAGGGAACTTTTTTTTGGTTTCCTTCATGTGAGAGATCTTGGAGGACACCTTCCTTGCAGGTCTATGGGCCTGTGAGGTGCTTACTTCTCGGGTCTTCCTTCATGTGAGAGATCTTGGGGGTCACCTCCTTGCGGGTCTGTAGGCTTGTAAGATGCTTTCATTCTACAACTTCATAGTTATGCAGGGCTATGGAGTCCTTTTCCTACCCTGTGCTTTCGAGCTCGCCAGATTGCGGTCTACTTCCCTGATGGTTTAGGTATAAATTTCTAACCCTACTAACTATTTGATCTACTTTACCGAAGAACTCATCAGTATTTGTGCTCACTAAAGTGGGGGAAGAATGTATAGGAGAAAATTTGCAACCCTTACACAAATTCCCCTTTTACACATCCCCACCTTAGAAAACCAAATCTGAAGTCAAAATTCCACATCAATTGGTTGCCTTCCTTCCACTTGGCATCTATCTGTTGTGTCGGTAGGAGAATATTTGTCAGAAACACGCATGCGGCGCGCTTACATCCCTGATGAGTTCATACGTCTGAAGTTGGAAAAGACATTACACTTTCAATTGGAGTTGATTTTTAATGTCCCTCTTCGACCAACCAACCCCAAAAATGGTAGATTCTTCCTTCTTCTCCTTCAAATTCATCTATCTTCACTTCATTTCATCCCTCTAAGTATTCTCAAGCACTTCAACTTCATTCTCTTTGCATTCTTCACTCTTTAGCAACACTTCAACACTCCATTGCAGCATCAACACTCCATCAACTTTGCAAAGCAAGTGTGATGCAAGCCATTAGCAGTGTGTGCTTGGGGTCTTGCGAGACTCTCCTTTCCAAGTCTGTGTTCTCCTCCATTGGCTAGTGAGCTTTTGGGTGGAGGTGGTAACATTTCACTCCTCTCCTTTGTGATTTGGTTGAGTAGCATAATGCTACTTTGTAGTGTTTATTGCAATCTCTACTTTATTTACTTCTTTATTGCATATTTCTATCTCGTTGCTATCTGGTTGTCTCTGGAGGTGGAAACACCAAAACGGGGGTCTAACTGAGGCAAGCCCCTATAAAGCTCCAACATTTTTTCCCTTCTTTCTTGCGTGCAAGTGAAAGAGCATGTGGAGCTAGCTAGCGAACGTGCATTTTTGTGAGATTATCTTTATTACTTTAGCCTTTATCTACCAGCTTTATCATTTTTGTTTTTATCTATCCTACCTTATTATTCCAGTTTTCCCATTGAAACCAACTAGTTAGGCCGATTAGTTAGTTTTTGAATAGTTCATACTATGTTCATTATTTTCTAACCGTATGGATTCCAACGCACCTGAGAGATGCCAACACACCGTACTGACATTCCAGAACTGCACTGCAGTCCTCAGACAGAGAGCTATCTGAGGCATAGTACCGACTCCAAGAACTAGCTCACCTAGCCCAAACTTAAGTTTGAATCTATAGAGTGATCGAAGTGCATTATAGTCCTCATCATTCTCGATCCTTATCCTAAAACATCCTTTTAGAGTGATGTAAATTAGGGCAGCTCTCTGCTCTCGGCTCTTCGTGACCTGGGGCCTTGACATGGTTGGTCACCCTCTCGTACAACTCTAAATACACACTTCTTTGGATTGAGCCTCAAATTGTATTGTTCTAGCCTATCAAATACTTTTGATAGGTTTGTCAAATGGTCTTCTCTTTTGATGGACTTTGCTAGTATGTCATCCACATAATCCTCCATAGTTGCATGTAGCATATCATGAAAGATAGTAGTCATTGCTCACTGATAGGTTGCCCCTGCATTCTTTAGACCAAATGGCATGACATTCCAACTAAAGGTTCCCCATGCACAAGTAAAATCCATTTTATGTTGGTCTTCGAGGGATATTTTGATCTGATTGTATCTAGAGAAGTCGTCCATTAGTGATAATATTTTATGCCCTGTTGTTAGATCTATAATCATATAAATGTTGGGAAGAGGGAAGTCATCCTTCGAGAAAGCCTTGTTCAGATCCCAGAAGTCTGTGTAGATTCTTATGCCCCCAATGGGTTTTGATATTGTACTAAATTTGACACCTATTCAGGATAGTCAATGGGTCTGATGAAGCTCGCATCTAATAGTTTATGAAGTTATACTTTTACCAAAAGTTCTATTTGTGGATGCATCTTTCTTAGCTTTTTCTTGATGGGTTTAGCTCTAATAAATACGTCTAGGTGATGTACAACTAATGCTAGATCTAGCCTTGGCATGTCAGCATATGTCCATGCAAAGTTGATTTTCCTTTCATTGATAAATGCTGAGAAGTTTACCTTTTCTCTAGGATCAAGTGGTGCTACATGATATGTGATTTTGGGTGTTTCTGTTGTGCCAACATTGATAGGTTCGGCGTCTTCAACTAGAAGTGTTGATTTCTCTTGATATTCTATGGTGGGGAGATTGAATGTTCCATCTTTGAGTGCCTCAAAGAGGTTTTCACCTTCATATGCATCCTTTGTTTTTCTCTTTTTTAGATTTGATAAAGCGACATTGTGGTTTTCTTTAGAGGACCGTCTTTTGATTTTTAAATTTTGTAGTTTATTTTTGCGATTGGAATACACAATCTCCCCTCCAAAATATGCTCCTTGATCTAGTTCCATTACAAACCCTACTTTGTGATCTCCTTGTGGTATATTCGCTTGAAGTCCCATGAACTCTACGATAGCCTCATCATTTTGGAATGTATCCAAAACTGGAGTATGATGTTGTTGGTCCCATTCTATCAACTGTGGATAATGCAAGGATATTTTTTCATGGGAATCTGCAAAGCTTATGGAAGTCGTAACTAGGTTGGGGACATTGGTTTTCTTAAGGCTCCATAAGGTATCTAAGTTGTATTTACTAGAGTCATAGGAATCCCATTCATTCTCATTGGAATCTGTCTCAATACAATTGTTATCAGATGTAGATTCGACAGTGAGGGTATTGGCGTTGATGTTTTCAAACATGTATTGAATATACATGTAGTCATCTAGGTGTTTGCAAGTATCTCATGTCTCATCAATGGTAGAAGTAGCTCCTTCCTTACCATAATTATTTTCAATATATGGGGTAATCATGTTAGTTGTACCATAACCTAGTCCAAGATTCTTTGGGTGGCATTCTATAATGATTGGTTCTCTCCTACCTTGTCCATGTGGACCAAGGCCACCTTGTCTAGTGAATCCCATGTTTTTGACTATTTGATACCCTTTGTTGTTTTCATCAATGGGAAGGGGATGTAGTGGTTGTTCTCATCCTTCTTCTTTGTAGATCCATGAAGATAGATCCTCTTCACATACTACCTCATCTTGCATGTCTCCCCACTTGGTGAAAATAGTGGGTTTGACTACCATTGTTATAGTTTGTACATGTGTGATATCTTTTGGTCCTTTATAAGTCTTAGGTGTTGGAGGAAGCATTCCAATACAAAAATATTGGTTGAAATGATATTCCCCACAACCCTTATCAAGTACTTGGATCTTAGTATCATATTTAGGTAGCTCAGTGGATGACAGTGTAGTGGAGGGCGAGGATAGTGATGATGGGTCTATGTATGAGGAGTGAAAAGATATATCATTGTTGGGTATTTGTTGAATCCTTTTATACTTTTCCTCCAATTTAGCACAGTAATGGAAGGGTTTGGGGTTAGCATATATGATAATTTCCTTATTGTCATGAGGAAACTTTAGGCATTGATAGAATGTAGATGACATTTCTTTCAAAGCATGGATCCATGGTCAACCCAAGAGAAGGTTGTATGGAAGCTCGAGGGAAACATGAATATATAGTGAGACCTTTCTATTATGATTGAGTCATTCGCCAGTTTAGATAGATATAGGTTCCACCACAGGATCAACCCAGGTATCTATGATCAGTACAGAGTGAACCTAGACCTGGAGACACCCGTCGTCTTACTATCAAGATGATGTATACAATACTGATTCAGAGGACGAGGACCATGATATGCCCCCATTCTTTGACGTTAATGATGTAGGTACCACACCAGCCTATGAACAGTGTTGGGTTGGAGTACGGCCACCCCATTCCTTTCTGAGACATCACCTTGCAGGCCATGCATGACCTCTTCCTAAGTGCATAGATGAAAGGGATGATGAGATGGTCGATGGTGATACAGATGAGGATGATACAGTTCATGATATATTTCTAGATGAGAAGGAGGAGGATACTTAGTCTATGAGTGAGGATATTGATGAGATAGATCAAGATCTAGTTACCCCTGAGAGTAGAGATCCACCTCCTATACGGGTCACCAGATCATGTGCAACATCCACAACAAAGATCCACATTCATGAGTGTGGGGAGGTCAACAGTAGGGGGCCATCCACACTTCCAACACAAGAGGGGACCATTGTTAGATAGTTATACCTTGACTGGTGGACTGGAGATCCAAGTGATGATGTGGTATTTGTTCTTTCATTACACTTTTATCTTTATATATATGCTTTATATATATGATGATGTGTACTGATACCTTTTATGATTTCTAACTTGCAGGGTCCACATGAGAGCGAGGTGAGCTCTACTAGCGGGTGACCACTGAGATAGTGCTTCCATTACATGTAGAGGATGATACACTCTCAAATTACATGCTCCCACCATCTGCAAGTCAACATGTAGAACTCTTTGAGTTACTATAGCAAGATTGGGTGTAGCATAACAGAGTGCCACTAGTTGTGTCAACTGAGTTCTAGCAGAGCTTTTAGCACTCCAAGCATTTCAAGGTCTAACTAACCGCAGAATGGAGGATTCCCTACGAGCAGAGGTTTTAAGGATCATGGGGAACTTGCTAGGGTGCAGGCAGACAAAGATCAAATAGATCGAGAGCACATCAAGGCATTCATACGAGAGGTGAGGGCAGTTGGATTAGCGGAGGGCTTACGAGGATCCATGAGCAGGTCACAATCGCATTCTACTGTATCTCGACAGTCGCAAGAACCACCAGACCCTGAGGGGTCTAGCAATCATAGACCCCATTAGCATTGTATTTATGATTATATGTACTTGAACTTTGATATATATATATATATATGAGCATTTCTATTTTTTTCTTATGATCTTATGTTGAATTATATGTCAATGTGATTTACTAAATATTCTTAGAATATTTAATAAATGTCTCCATGATCTAATATTTATGTGATCTAATTAAAACTTTTAAGTTTACATTAGATGCTACATTGTGATTGAGTATGCTATGTTAAATTAAATGCACTTTATGGTTTAATTTGAGAACATTAAATGTATATAAAGGATTTAATCTAACACAACACACAAGATGGATTTGAATAGTATGCAAACTAAAGTAATGATTCAAACTGACTTGAATAATCACCTTCAATTCTAAGACACACCTTGAGATTGTTTTTCAAAGAATGAACCAATGCAAGATAAAAATAGATCACTATCTACTTAATCTAATAACACTGCTTTAATAACATACTAACAAAGATGATATTAGGTGTAGTATCGACTCAAATGTGTGGCATTGATAGGTTATTTTAGAGGTGTATCATCCATTTATGTTATTTTATAGGAACCTAACCGATAATTTTCTTGAATTACATAAGGTCCTAGCCAATTAGGGCTGAATTTTCCTTTTTCATTCAGGGTAGTGTTTACATTATGTTGATTCTCATACAACACCAAGTCACCTTTATTAAATGCATGAGGGATGACATTATCGTTATAACTATGTTGCATTCATTTGGAGTAATCTTGAAGATGCTAGAGAGCATTAATACACTGTTCATCAAGCATTTCAAGCTGATGCAATATTTTCTCTTTAGAGGTGTTGTCATTAATAAGCCCTTTAAGAGCGATTCACAATAAAGGAATTTCTAACTCCAAGGGAATTATTGCATCAACACTATAGACAAGGTTGTAGGGAGTGTTTCCTGTAGATTTTTTAATACTTGTTCGATAGGCCCACAATGCATAAGTTAGTTGAGAGTGCCAACCTTTATTATGCTTACTTGTTTTTTTTTGTAAGATTTTTTGAAGAGTCTTTCTAGTTGATTTTGCTTGACCATTTGACTGCGGGTAATATGGTGTTGAAAAATGATGTTGAATATGAAATGTTTCCAAGAATATTTTCTCATCATTGTTCTTAAATGAAGTTCCATTGTCTAAAACTAATGTGGAAGGAACACTGAAGTGAGCAATAATGTGTTCCAATATGAAATGACATATTACATCAGCTATTGTGGAACAAAGAGGGATAGCTTCTACCCACTTTGTGAAGTAATCTATTGCAGTAATTATAAAGTTATGTCCAGTAAAAGAGGGTGGTGATATTTTTTCAATAAGATCCAATCCCCAAATTGAGAATGGCCAAATAGGCACTTGAGCACAAAGCTCAGAAGTAGGAGCATGAATCAAATTATTGTGTCCTTGACATTTATGACATTTCTTAACGTGGGAAAAACAATCTTGTTCCATATGTCTCCAATAATAACCTATACAAATTAGCTTTTGCACTGACGATCTTTCTCCAAAATGTCTTCCACAAGCACCTACATGGACTTCTTAAAGTGCTATGGGGATTTTAGAATTTTGAAGACATCTAAGCAAGAGACCATTAAATGACCTTCTATATAGAACGTCTGCTAGAATTATGTACTTAGATGCAATTTTTTGAAGATGAGCTAGAATGTTTATAGTTGTAGGCTCAAGAAAGGTACCATCTTTTAAGTAATTAAATATTCTTGCATACCATTCACTAGAGTTTTTGACATCAGTTATTAACACTTCTTTAACTTTATTTTCAATCAAAGGCTTTAAGATCATTTTAATTGTGAATGTGAAATCAAGAAAAGGGTCTTCAGAAGATACAAGGGAGGCGACACTCGCCATTGCATCTACATGTCGATTATCCTTTCGTGGTATGTTATCAATAGTGTATATTCAAATTTATCTAATAATGTCATCCTGAGGTCTTTGTATCGAATGAGTTTATCATGTTTTGCTTGGTATGAACCATTTTTTTGTTTAATGACTAATAGAGAATCACCAAATATGGAAATTTTGTGAACACCTAAGGCTAATGCTACATGTATACAAGTGATTAAAGCTTCATACTCTACAGTGTTATTTGTACATAGAAAGTTTAAACGGAAGGACAAGGGAATAGGATTTCCTAAAGGAGGAATTAATATAACCCTAACTCCGAAGCCACTTCGACACTTAGAGCCATCAAAGTACAATTCCCAATTTTATTTTTCTTTTTCGATAGTCAACACACTTTCATCATGGAATGAGTCCATATTAGGTAATGCTAGGGGAGAAGGAGCATCAGCTAAATGGTCAATTAAGGCTTGTCCTTTGGTTTCATTCTGAGAGAAAAATTTAAGATCAAAATCAGTTAACATAACCCATTTAGCTAAACGTCCTGATAAATTAGTTTTAGCAAAAGGATGTTTTAAAGGATCAAACTTCATCGTCACATGTATTTCTGCATTTAGCAAGTAATGTCTCAATTTACTAGTAGCAAATACAAGAGCCAAGCATTATTTTTCTATCGTTGTATATTGCATTTCATAATCAATCGAAGTTCGTCTAATGTAATAAATGGGATGCTCTCTACCACTATCATCTTGTTGAGCCAACAATGTTGCTAGATCATGGGTTGACACTGTTGTATAAAGGATGAATGGTTGTTCTTGCATAGCGGGTTGTAAAATAGTTCAAGTAGCAAGATAACCTTTCAAACTCTCAAAGGCCTATTTACAATCCTCAGTCCACTTAAACTCAACCTCCTTCTTAAGAAGTTGTGTAAAGGATAATGTTCAGTCTGCTAAGGATGCCACAAAATATTAGATAGCTTGAATTTTCCCTTGTAAGGTACGCAACTAAGAAATGCTTTTAGGAGGTGGCATGTTAATGACAACATCAATTTTCTTCATGTCCACCTCAATGCCTCTGTGAGATACTATAAAACCTAAAAAAATTCCACTATCCACACCAAAGACACACTTCTTCGAATTCAATCTCATGTTATATTTTCACATTCATTCAAAGATATTTCGAAGGATGTTAACAGTGTCTTGTTGATTTAAATATTTGGCTAGAATATCATCAACATAATCTTCCAAAATCTTGTGTATGTAATCATGAAATATCAATGTCATAGCTGTTTGATATGTTGTGCCTACGTTCTTTAGTCCAAAAGGCATAACTACCCAACAAAATGTTCCCCAAGCTGTAGTAAATGTTCTCTTGTATTGATCTTGAGGGTTGATAAAAATTTGATTATATACCAAGAATTCGTCCATGAACAACAACAAAGCATGTCTCATAGTCGAATCTACTATCATGTCGATATTAGGAAGGGGAAAGCCATCCTTGAGAGATGCTTTATTAAGGTCACGAAAATTTGTACACATCCTAATACGATTAACAAGTTTTACAACTGCAACAATATTTGAGATCCATGGAGAATAGTCAATAGGTCGTATAAAGCTAGCTTCAAGGAGTTTTTCAATCTCAGCCTTCACCAATAAATCTATCTTAGGATTCATCTTTTGTATCTTTTGTCTTACTGGTTGAGCATCTTGTTCAAGAACTATGTTGTGTTTGACTATCTTAGCATAGATACCCAACATATCCAAATAAGTCCAACCAAAGAGTTCATGAAATTCCTGTAGTAACATTGCATGATATTCTTGTTCATCCTCATCAAGAAACTTTCCTATTTGAATCACTCTTTCTTCGTTAGATGTATCCATTGGTATGTTGATTTTATCTCCCATAGGAAGTGCATTTTGTCTTGAAATTTCATAATTATGTTCTTCTTTATCAATGTCAATATCATTGAGTTCCTTTTCTTCATTCACTTGTTTAGCAATAACCATAGCACAAGTAATTCCTTTCTTCTTAGGGTGATTCAATGACTTGTTATAAACTCCTAACATTTATTTCAAAGCTTTATCATCTTCAAAGTATTCCAATGATTCGTCACATGTTGTATCAATCAATTCAAGATGCTTCAAAGTGAGAGTTGTCTTAGGGGAACTATACATGATGGTGTTGATGTTGAGTGAGAATCTTTTGTTTCTTTCATTATCTTAGAAGGACAATATCCAAGACCTCTTTTTGTTTCTTGTATGTTAGGCTCCATAAGAACACGGATGCCTTGTTCTTTTCTTCCACATCCCTTTCCACTATAACCAAGTTGTTGCAAATGCTTGTGGTTGATTTCTCCAAATGAAATCCATTGCATACCTTTTCAATTGCATCATAACACTGTTGATCACATATTTCTTCTTTAAAAATTTTGTCCAACTTATATCCATCATCTTGTTAACTAAGTCAAGATGATGGATATATTTTGGACAAACTTTTTAAAGAAGAAATATGTGATCAATAGTGTTATGATGCAATTGACAAGGCATGTAATATATTTCATTTGGAGAAATCAACCACAAGCATTTGCAATGAAGAAACCATTGATTGTTTTCAATTTGACAGTGAAGAAGGTAGCCCTGTTGATTGTTGCAATAGTATGAACGAAGAAGAAGATATGTATGCAAGAGATTCAATGGATGAATCGGTTAAAGTAGTTGCTTATGAGGAGAATGCATATGTTAGTAATGATGAACAAGGAACCCCTTTCTTGTTTGATCCTTCACTTTCTTCTACTCCTTTTTCTGTTTCTGAAGTTACCATTAAATGTTTGCATGAGGATAGCATTGATGTAATTGTACATGAAAGTAAAAATGTAGAGATAAACTTTGGTACAGCTAATGACACACTTTATGATGAATTTGCACTTGAAGAATGTGATTGTGTCAATCACATGGATGCATATGAGGATCTCTTTTCTGGATCTGCAACTCATAGTTTTCCTCATAATCATTATGCTTCAGATTGTCGTGTTGATGCAGTAAGAGGTGTTGTTGAATATGATAAGTTTCTTGCAACAGTAAATATGTTTTAAATAGTCATTGTGAGGAATTTGTTGTAGAAGTAGTTTTTGATCCATATGAACCTGCACTTGAGATTTCTTTTTGTGATAACATACTGAGTGTTGACAATCTTGTCAATGAGCTTAAAGTGGAAAACACTATTTGGGATGTTGATGCATTGTTTGAATGTTATGATTTGAATGTGGATGAAGGTATTATGAGTTTTGGTGAATCTTGCTTTCAGGAAATTGAGACATATGGAAATATCAATGAGCTATGTTGTTGGTATGATGAAAAAATTGTATGTGATGCAATCTAGTTGAAAGAATTGCAAATGTGTGAGTGTCCTTTGCTCAATACACATGACGATTGCACACTGTTTCTTAAGAATGGTGTCTTCCCTAAGCCTGATCATTGTGAGGGAATTGGTAAATGTGATAAGGTTGTGTTTTCAAATGGTCTTGATCACTATCCTCACATTTTGTCACTTGCCACAAAATCTGAAAATGAAATGAGTGGCAGTGATGTAACCTATGTCATTTGGTTGTCATGTAATAGTAAAGTTAAATTCAATGGCAGTCTGACATTTGTTTGCAAGAATGCAGTCACACATGTTGCTATGGTATGACAGAGGAAGATATGGATTAAAAGAGATCAACTCTTTTAACAGATTGGTGTTTGACAGAGGTAAGAATTGATTGCCCTTTTTTTCATTTGGTGGCCTAGGGCCATCAAGTGAATTTAAAAGTTTTAAAAAGACTGTCACCTAATGTTTTTGGCACCTGGTCTGCTCTCCCAAAGATCTCAATTCTTGCTATGCCCTCAGGGGGCATACATCCCCAAAAAGAGCCACTAATGGCACCTTCAAAATTTTCAAATTTTGAAGGCCCATGTTGAAAAATTTGTTTTTGCACACTCAAAAGTGCACCTAGAAAATTTTCCTAAGTGACCTATTTTGGAGGGTCACAATTCAAAGCTAGTTGATTTTCATGCCAAATGGATTGTTTCTCTCCATTCTCCTTACATTAATTTACTCCCTGGTCCGATTTCAAAGCCCCATGATCATATTTGATATTTTTACCAAGTCAAAAGTAAATGCAGTTTGCTCTGTTTTACATCTGCATTTCTGACAATGTTTCAAGGTGGTCAACTCTGATCCCTAATATCTCGTGAAGGATAATGACTGAAGAAAATACACTTTGCACACATACTCATTGTACCTAGATGAGCTTATGTACCCAATGGAAACCCACATAAGTTGTTTAGATATTTTTTCAAAGTGGTGACTTTGAGAGCCCTTATTCGTTCTAAACGGGTGCAATTGCAGAAATCGCCAATTGAGCAACTTTGTCATTGAATAACTTTCACCTCATGATCTCTTTTTCTAATCCATCTTTTGCAATTCATTCTTGGGTTGAGTGTCTACATTCCTACTTAGTTTCAAGCTCCTAGGATAAGTTTTGATGGATTAACTAATCCTTTTCTGACTGCAACATGGCCAAAATTGGTGTTACGAAAAGTTTCAAATTTTGAAAATCTAAGGACAACCCGTTTTTTTCTTTTCTTTCTAAAACCTCTATAGCTCCATTTTCATAAAAAACGGAGGTCATATGATGTGTTATTTTAATGCATTTCGGGTGTGGTAAACACATCCCAAGGGCTAGTTTATAAAGGATGTACTTGATTTTATATGGCTGAGAAAAATTTGAGGAGATGAATTTTCTCTAAATAATTGATTATGGCCACACGCAAAAAATCTCGGCTCCAAGTGTCCTGGTTTCTCCGTAGTGAAATTTCTCTGTTTCAGCCGTAGGCATAATTAAAATTTGCATTTTTTCTAAAGTTTCAAATGCTTATGTTTAAAATATTTTTGAATATTTTAAACATTATACAAATATGGAAAATGCATTTAGGGAAAATTGTAAATGTAATTTCAAATTTTCTTGAGTTAAAGCAAGTTTAATTCTTTCTTTTGATTGGTTGAACACGACTTTCATGCCTTTGTACCGAGTACTCATCGATGATCGCCATTTTGATTTGCATTTCCCATTTGATATTAGCGATCAACAATGGCAGTTAGTTTCAATCGCCCATCGCATCACATCTATGATGGTGCGGCATCACTGTTTTGTGTGGCCATTTGCTCTTCATAATCGATGATGGTTGTTGGACGAAAATAAAAAAGAGGAATTAGTTGAATGGGATTAGATTTTTATTGTGGATGGAATTTCTACACAAATACAGAGGCGGCTGTGCTAAAAATATTTGTACAGAGGCTTGATGGATGGAGTTTGAAGAACGAAGGATTGTGATGAGGTCTTTTCACCCATCATTGTTCTCACGACTTCTCTCTTAGATGCATCTGTGATATGCGATGTTGATCGCCCATCGCTATTTGTTTCTTCATTTCCATATTCTATCAGCGATGGACGATATCATATATTCCTCTGTGTCAATCGCTAATCAATTTCATCTTTTACAGTTACATCCACGATTAGTGATGATGGTTGTTGTGAGTAAAGTTTCACAAATAAAATAAAGTTTTATTTGTTGCGGTGAACTTGGGAATGTTGCTGGAAATTAAAGTGATTATAATCTGAGGGCGAAATCAAAGGCCCAAGTAAATATTTTTGCAAAAACTAAATCCTTCACTAATAAAAGTAAAAACTTTTATGCTCGCAAATATTTTAATATGTAAAAATGCAAAAGAAAAAGAAGGCATTGGAAATAATTTTGTAAAGTGAATATTTTATTCACTATGCAAAGTGTTTTTGTTGGAGATGAGTTTTTATAGAGAACACTATTTTCACGCAGCTGGATGAAAAATGAACAAAGTGGGGTGAAGTCTTTTGCAAGTAAAGGAATTTTCAATGTGGACAAAAATGATGGAAGCATCGTCTAAATGAGTGGTGAGGTCAAATAAATCGATTGAGGTGTGCTGAGTAAAAGCGATTCAGATCAGGTCTCTGAGCCATCAGTATCAGTGCCGTGCCTGGTCTCAAATTATGCAGTCTCACAACTTTACTGTGATTGTGTTATTTGGCCATGGTTCTCTTTCAAGTAAAGAGTTAAATTACTTTGATCAAATCACTATAATCTTGAGTGCACAAGTGGGATTGGTGAGTAGAATTTTATGGAAATAAGAGTAGGTTTGTTAACGCAAAGCATTAACATTTTTTAAATCCATTGGTTGAACTTAATTTGTTGATAGGATCTCTGTTACAGTTTTATATTGGAATCCATGGCCCATGATTAGGCACTAACCTATCACAAATCCTGATACATTTTTAGAAACAATGATCATAAATTTAAATCATATTACTTATTAGTCCCAGTTTGTGTGTGTTGAGCTCATTTTATTACATCTCTCATGTTTAAAAGAGGCATTACTGTAGAGGTCAGCCAGGCCTATAGAGTGTTGTGTCTTTCAAACAATTAAAGGAGAAACATTTGTTCATATTTTATTTGGTACTTCAGCACACAAGTACCTATAAATATACTAATTGGGATCACCCTCCCATGTTTAACAGAGTCTAAAGTCCAGGGGAGAAAGGGATATTTTATTCACTCTTCCGTTCATTGGCCATATCGACCCGTTGAGTCTAAATTGAGAGAGTGGCTACTCTTTAGGACTCATTGCATCTATTGATTTGGGAACCAACAAGGTGGAGGTCACAGTGGAAGGACTAGTGGACAGTCATATGGAGGTCAAAATGAAGACAAAGAAGGATGAAGGATCTAGTAGCAGCCAGAACCAGAAAGGAGATAACACCTATCGTCCTCATAATGGAGAACAAAGAGGAAGAGGAAGATCTGGGCGAGGACCAAGGAGAGGAGGATTTTATGGAACTTGTTTCCAATGTGGAGAAGAAAGGAATAGGCATATGAGTGTCCTCAACATCAAGGAAGGAAAAATAGAAGACCTGAGGGTAATGCACGAATTTCACATGTAGACGATGATGCTAAGTCTTCACATTCTGAGGATGCGGAAAGAGGAGAGGTTCTTGTTACTAGAAGAGCCTTGTTGAATGAGGAGAAAGATCCAACTCAAAGGAAGCATTTGTTTCACACCAGATGTAAGTTTGAAGGTAAAGTTTTCAATGTTATTATTGATGGAGGTAGTATTGATAACCTTGTTTCGGGAGAGATGGTTAGTAAGTTGCAATTGGAGAGAAAAAGGCATCTGAATCCATACTAGATTGCTTGGTTGCAGAAAGACCATAAAGCTTTGGTTAATGAACAATGTTTGGTAAAGTTCAAGATTGGAAACTACCATGATGAGGTATTGTGTGATATTATTCCTATGGATGTTTGTCATATGTTGTTATGTAGACCATGGCAGTTTGACCAGCGAGTAGTATATGATGGACATTCCAATAGCTATTCTTTGACAAAGGATGGAGTTCATCATAAGTTGAAGCCGTTGAAAGAGGCAGAGGAAAAGGTATGCAGTAATGCAAGAATTTGTTTGGTTGATGGAAGAAAGTTCCTAGAAGGTATGAAGCATGAGCATATGTGTTTTGCATTGATCCCTAGAGCTGATAAAGAATATACTATCGAGGTACTTGTAGAGGTTTCAGATTTGTTGAATGAGTTTCAAGCTATTATTTCTAATAACGTACCTGAAGGTTTTCCTCCGGTAAGAAATATTAGTCATCAGATGGACTTGATTCCCGGAGCCAATTTTTCGAATAAGGAGGCTCATCATATGACTCCAGCAGAAAGCAAAGAGTTGAACAGACAAGTGCAAGAGTTGTTGCGGAAGGGATTGATTCAAGAGAGTTTGAGTCTGTGTGTAGTACCTATAGTACTAGCACCAAAGAAGGATGGTGAAGGGAAGATGTGTATAGATTCTAGAGCCATCAACAAGATCACCATCAAGTATAGATTTCCCTTGACAAGGATGGATGACATTATGGATTGTTTGAGTGGAGCTGAGTACTTCACGAAGATAGATTTGAAGAGAAGATAACCAAATCCATATTAGAGAAGGAGATGAATGGAAGACAACCTTTAAAACCTAGGAGGGCTTATACGAGTGGTTAGTCATGCCTTTTGGGCTAACCAATGCACCAAGCACATTTATGTGGCTTATGAATGACGTATTTAAAGAATTTTTAGGAAAATTTGTTATTATTTATTTGGATGATATTCTAATTTTTCAGTGAGACATTGGAGGAGCACCTGCTGCATATCCGAAAAGTATTTGAGAAGCTAAGGGAGGAGAAGTTGTTGATTAATTTGAAGAAATGTAGTTTTGTAAAAAGGGAGTTGGTGTATCTTGGATTTGTTGTCTCAATAGAGGGTCGTAAAATGGATCCAGAGAAGGTGAGAGCTATCATTGAATGGCCTAGCCCAAGGAGTGTTATAGAGGTAAGACCATTTCATGGTATAGCAAGCTTTTACAAAAAGTTTATTAAGAGTTTCAGTAGTATTTATGTACCTCTAACTGAAGCAATGAGAGGGGATAAAAAAGAGTTTAAGTGGACTACAAAAGTAGCAAAAAGTTTTGATATGTTGAAGACGAAAGTTACAAAGCAACCTATTTTGGCACTTGTAGATTTCAATAAGGTCTTTCAGGTAGATTGTGATGCTAGTGGCACTGCCATAGGAGTTGTTTTGAGTCAAGAAGGTAAGCCTGTTGCTTATTTTAGTGAGAAGTTAAATGATGCTAAGAAGAAATATTTTTTCTATGATCAAGAGTTCTATGCTATAGTCCAAGATTTGAAGAAATGGAGACACTATTTGTTGCCAAAATAATTTTTTTTATATAATGATCACCAGGCTTTGCAGTATCTCAATAGTCAAGGAAAGTTGAATCAATGACACTTAAAATGTGTTGAGTTTTTGCAGAGTTATACTTTTTTTTTAAGCACAAGAGTGGAAGATCAAATAGAGTTGAACATGCCTTAAGTAGAAGGCAATTTGTTGATAGAGATAAATATAGAGGTTGTTAGGTTCAATGAACTCAAGAGTTTGTATCCAGAAGATCCAGAATTTGCAAAAGCTTGGAAGGCTTATTTGGAACCCATTACACTAGATAGGACAAGATGGTTGGATTTCTTAATCCAAGATGGAATGTTGTTTAGAGGAAGCCAATTGTGCATTCCAATGAGTTCTATGAGAGATAATCTAATAAAAGAGAAGCATAGAGGAGGATTGGATGGGAATTTCAGTCGAGATAAGACCATTGCTCTTGTTAGTGAGAATTATTATTGGCCACAATTACAACATGATGTGAAGAATTTTGTACAAAGTTGCAGAGTATGTTAGATGGTGAAAGGAACAAGTTAGAATACTGGATTGTATCAGCCATTACCTGTACCTAAGAGGCCATGGGAGGACATTAGTATGGATTTTGTCCTTGGATTGTCAAGGACACAAAGAGGGCCTCATTCCATATTTGTGGTGGTGGATAGATTTTCAAAGATGACACATTTCATTCTGTGTCATAAGACCAATGATGTTCATATTGCAAAGTTGTTTTTCAAAGAGGTGGTGAGACTACATGGTCTACCGAAGAGTATAGTTTCAAACAGAGATATCAAATTTGTTGGTTATTTCTAGAGAACATTATGGAAGAAGTTGAAGACAGATTTGAAGTTTAGTTTTGCTCACCATCCACAAACTGATGGACAAATGGAGGTAGTCAATAGGATTTTGGGTAACCTGCTAAGATGCTTAGTAGGAGATAAACCAAAGGGATGGAATTTGATTTTACCACAGGCGGAATTTGCTTATAACAATTCTGTCAACAGGAGCACTGGTAAATCACCATTCCAGATTGTATATCGAAATAGTCGAAGGAATGCTTCTAAACTAAGAAAGATGGATAAAGGAGAGAAGAGTAGTGCCGAGGCTAAAGATTTTGCTGAGCACCTGAAGAATTTGCATGACGAGGTGAAGAAGCATATCAATAAGATGAACTCTCAGTATAAGGCTAAGGCAGATCAGAAAAGGAGGTATAAGGAGTTCCAGGTAGGAGATGAAGTCATGGTTCATTTACAAAAGGAAAGGTTTCCAGTTGGTACATACAACAAGTTGAAGATGAAGAAGTTTGGACCATGCAAGATCTTGAAGAAGCATGAGTCAAGAAATGCATATGAGCTAGAGTTGCCTTATGGAATTCATATTTCACCTGTGTTTAACATCTCAAATGTAACATAATATCATGAAGGATGAATTGATGAAGAAATAATAGAGGCACAGTGGAACATTCCAACACCTACTTCATAAAAGGAGGAGATAGAAGACATTTTGGATAGCCATGTGGGAAGAAGCACAAGAAACAGGCCATGTGCAGAGTACTTGGTGAAATGGAGAGGAAGGCTTGTTGAAGATTCATCATGGTTATCTGAATCTGAGGTTAACCGTCTTGGTTTCCCTCTAACTCCTAAGAAGTGGTAGGGTCAGTTTTCAAATTACCCTGGTGTCTGATGCAGGAGCATCCAGGGTGTAAAAGCAATCTTGCATCACCCCAAAAAAATGTTGTTTCTTTTCAATAAAGGCTAAATTTGGTAGGGTTACTATTTTAGGAAGTTTGCATTTATGCACAATTGGACACAAAATCTTACACAGACCTCCAGAATTGTAAATTGAAGCCAATGGCGAAGAAATCACTTTAATACCATTTGTCATTTGAGAGATTAAAATTTTAATTTTTCAAATATCCTAGTAAAATCTTCAAGGTTAATTTTGAGGCATTTAGAGGCTCCGGATGGGCCTAAAAATTGGTTGAAAACAAAAGTAGATGGCCTTTAGGCCCTACTTTTTGGCATTTTTTGAGACCTTTCCGAAAAGGTATTATAATAGAAAATCCGATGATCAGATCAAAAGTTATGACCCCGTGAAGTTGTAATACCAAAATTAATAAAATTTCAAAATATCTTCTTGAGGAAGTTACACTTTTTAGAAGATTCTAGGGTAATTACACTTTCCAGAAGATTCTAGGGCTGTTACACCTTCCAAATAAAGGATGTAAAGGGGGACTACAGAGAGGAGGCCAGAGCAGAGTAGATGGTGGCTCTGATTTGCAAACTTGCAGATTTATGTAATCAAAAAGCCCATGTGATGGAAAATATAATATTGTAATTTCATTTTCATTTTAGTGATCATAGAAAATATTTGCTTTCCTTCTTGCATTTTGTTTGTGCCATTATCTGTTGTTTTTGTGAATTTTAGATTGTAAGGGGAGTACCCTTCATCACACACACACATATATATGTATATATATGTAGGATGACCTGATAGTCGGTGTTGTTGCTATCTATCCAAAGGTTGATTAATTTCTTCATCTTAGGTGCAATATTTCCTCAGGTCCAGTTTTGGGCCTAAAAAGGTGAAATGTGATTGTTTCCTGGTAGTGAATAGGGGAAAACCCCCAATTGTCATTCATGATCCGATTGTTGTTTACTCCTCGTTTACCTATCACCCCAATAACTGTTTACATTTTAGTCATTACAATGTTTTAGTTATGCCAATAAAAAATTAGACATTACACCAGTATATGTTCACTACTTAGTGTGTAGCTAACCAACTAAAAAAACAAGTTTAAACATATACTAGTGCAAATATGTTTTCAACACAAGTCAACTTGCACAAAATAAAGTCATTTTTGAATTAAATAAAGTACAGTGATGTTTACAATAACCACTCCATGCAAGTAGCTTAAAGCTTCTAGTACATTGTATTTACATGTATACATAAATAGTTAATGGTGCTCAATGTCACATAATTTAAAACATTATGAATAGTTAATAGTGCACATTCTGACATAATACAAAACATTGATAATCTTTATGAGCTATCAATTGCACATTCACCCACACTTCCCTCCACATCTTCATGCATTAACTCCATCTCCTTTTGGTACCTGAATAGACAGTTAATGGTCTAAGGCTCCCTAATATACCAAAAAACATATTATAATTCATATATATGACTGAATTTAATAAAGCCACCTATTTTGTCAATTAAACCAAATATAAAATTGATTTCCTAAAGGCCACAACAGAACTCAGGCATAAATGGCCACTGCAAAATGAAATGACAAATTGTTTCCCACAAAAATTCAAATTTGAAACTCAACCACCACAATTCAATGCATTCAATTTACACATTTGAATGATTTTATAAGAGGGAATTTCTAGGGTCATTTTCATTATGAATTCTCCTCTGCTTTCATTGAATATCCTCTACATAATTCAAAGCTTATTAAGGCAACTTTTGCACATTCCTCTTAAAAGGGAGCTTATTTAGGTCAGTACACCCAGAATAAGTAAATTCATGTTCTTATTTATCGGTATACTAGATTTACATTTATGTTGTTTGTTTCATTATTAAATATTCTCTTTTATATTTACGTACTCAGTGTTTACATTATTTTCAGCCTCTTTGTTTTACATTTACGTTGTCTGTTTCAATATTCAATATAATCTTTTATATTTAAGTACT
This sequence comes from Sequoia sempervirens, assembly GCA_007258455.2. Lineage (NCBI taxonomy): Eukaryota > Viridiplantae > Streptophyta > Pinopsida > Cupressales > Cupressaceae > Sequoia > Sequoia sempervirens. Next base: position 9,968 of record VDFB02274237.1, on the reverse strand, counting down.
CACTGTTTACATTATTTGTAGGCATACTGTTCTACATTTATGTTGTCTGTTTCATTATTCAATATACTCTTTTATATTTATGTACTCAGTGTTTACATTATTATCAAGCATAATTTTTTACATGTATGTTATCTGTTTCATTATTCAATATACTCTTTTATATTTATGTACTCAGTGTTTACATTATTTTTAGGCATACAAATAATTTTGTTTTCAGTCAACTGTTCAACTTAGCATTATCCATTATTCAATCATATCATAGTTACATTTTTTTCACCTGCATTCATCATAAATCAAATATAATAATAGCAACATTATACCATACATCAAATATAATAACAACAACATTACCTATTTTTTAATCATATCACAGTTATATTCTGAATCCCTCTTTAATAATCGTGAAGTTGAATGGGTATATAGTTTTTGTCCCAATTTATTGACCAGATTTTGGATTACAATTTGCAGAAATATATATATATATATATATATATATATATATATCATGTCGTGTAGGGTTTCATCATACTAGATTGTATAATATATACAATCTTATAAGAATATATCATTCTCTGTAAATACAATGATATATTCTTATCAGATTGTATACATACATTCATACATGCATACATACATACACACACACACACACACATATATATATATATAATATAATCTGATAAGAATATATCATTGTCTTTGCAGACAATGATATATTCTTATCAGATTGTATACATAAATACACACACACACACACACACATATATATACAGTCATGCTATGTACTATTTCATCATATCAAGCCATGTAGGGTTTACATGTGACCGGTAGAAATTTGATCCACCTCTCTTCACCTAAAATATTGTTTGTTCAATAGTGGGCTCTTGTTGGCGTTAATGATGTTTGAGTGCATTTTGGTGTGTTTACAAATCATTTATCTGTATGGCATTAAGGGTTTGATTGTAATAATTTCTATTTGCATGTGACTGGTAGAAATTTGATCCCTTGTGAATTATTCTGTCTATGGCATCGAGGGTTTGACTGCTATGATTTGTTTTGCCATTATTCTATGAACTAATCACATGTAATGTGATTTAAACAGAACATTGACGGAATTTTCACCAAGTATAATCATGAAATTTAATGGGTATACTGTCAAACGTCGGTATAATCATGAAATTTTATGGGTTTCAAGATACGGGTTACTGGGTAGACGTTTTCTATTTTTAGTAATTATAATACGCACATGAAATTAAATGGGTATACAAATTTTGTCGGATTCTCTTCGAATCCCTATATTATAATCATGAAATTTAATCACATTAAGCTTTATAGACAATGATATGTTCTAATCAAATTGTATATATATTTTTGCAGAGAATTATATGTTCTTATCAGATTGTATATATATCTATGTAGACAATCATATATTCTTTGTTGTACTAACAAATTATTCATTTTTTACTATTCGTGCAAGTTAAGTGGAAAATTATGGCACCTATTAGAAGAACAACAAGGGTTGTAGGAAGAGGAAAATGCACCATTAGAGTCACTCATGGGGTGCACTTCGTTGAAACATAGGTTGTTGAGGAAGTTCATGCAATTCCCAGCCAAGAAGATGTTCCTGACTCTACGGATGAAGCCACCAACACAACAGAAGTCGAACCTCCTGTTCAGCCAAATGTTCAACCTATTGTGCAACTGCCCTCACCTGTACCCATTAGGTAGTGAACATATGCTGATATAGAAGGAGCAGTTAATAGTGTCGAAGAACACAACATGTCAATCAGGGCAACAACAATCAAGTGGGGTATGCCACCTAGCAGTTTGAGGGCGTGGTTGTTAGGATGCACCACCATGAAGAGGATGGGTCCATGTACCATTTTATTTGAAGAGGAGGAGACTAAAGTTTTCCAATGGTACAAGGACATGGTAGAATTGGGCCATGGATTGCAAGTAAATCAGCTACAAGCCACAGTTACCCAAATAACTGCAAGTCAACCCAATCCTTTCACAAATGGGGTCCCTGGGAGGTCATGTTGGGCAGGATTTTGAAGAAGGCACCCAGATTTGACAATCATAACAGCTGAAGGAGTGGACAGTGACAGAGCAATTATGGTTCGTGCTTCTATTGTGCAATCTTCTATGACAACCTCGAGAATCTAATCAACCTTAACCACTATGGAGCAAGTCGAATATGGAACTACGATGAGACTGGTATTCAGGCTGGTAGAAACTATGGAATGAGAGTTATTTCCAAATTGGGTAAAAAATGTGTACCACATTTGGTGTCAAAAATTAGAGAGTGGATCACAATGCTGGCTTGTGTAAGTGTGGCTGGGATAAGCATTGTCGGGTTCTACAGGTATTTAAATCAAAGAGGTACATGTAGAACTATATCATTAATTATGAGATAGGGGTATTGATGGTAGTCCAAGAACATGCTTGGATGACAAAGGAACTATTTGTCAAATGGTTAGACCATTTTGCAGCTAATATCCCTGATGGGGTTTCACCGATAAATAGGGCCCTTCTCATTTTTGACGGTCATGGTAGCCACGTGGCTTTCAAGACCATTGAAGAATAAAAAAAATTAAGAATAAATGTGCTAACGTTGCCTGCTCATACCAGTCACAAGCTGCAGCCATTGGATGTCAACGTTTTTGCTCCATTCAAGGCATATTTCAAAGAGGAAAGAACCATTTGGCAAGTTGAAAACTCGCATATTGATATTGGACGTGAAGAGTTGGCAACTCTTGCAAACCAAGCTTTCAAAAAAGCCTTCAAACCAAGCAACATTGTTAGTGGGTTCCGCAGAACATGAATTTGGCCTCTTAATCGGTCAGCCCTTGACAGTGACATGGGGCCAAGTGAGGGATATGTTGTTGAAGATGATGTTGCAACTCCTACAACAGAATATGAACCAGTCACAATAGAAACTAAAGATGATGTTATGGCAACAGAGACATGCTTGCGTCTACTTGGTTACAATGAACATGTAATAGATGGTTTTGTGAGGGAATACAATGCAAGGGATGTGGTAGTTGATGTTGCAGTAGAATTCAATGGGGGTGATCAAACTACAACAGACATTCAACCATAAATCCGACAAGTTTTTGTAGATTTCCAACCAAAAGTTCAACCAGTTATTGCACCCTGCAATGAAGATACAGCCACTACATCAGTAGGCCTGAGTTTTCAAACTCAAGTTAGCCAACTGGAATGGATGCATGAAGCAGCCACAAACCTTAGAGTGCAAATAAATCCGACTGAGGAAGAAGTTAGCCTCTTTATGCCTTCCCCACCACACGTTGATCCAGCTGAAGTAATACATTACTTCACTAGTGCAAGGAATTGGCAAGAGCATAGTGATGGTCAAAGTGAAGATGAAAATGTTATTAGTGAGGAAGAATTTGAGTTTGTGCCATGCACCCCACATGATGGATCGCAAAAAACAAGACCAAACAACAAATTCTTGAAACTTCCAGTGCAGAGGCTGCAAGGAACATCACAAGGAGGTCATTTGGGAGTGCTTCGCCTTAGTAGGTAGTCCCAATTACTAGCATCCAACGCCTTCATCGAATTTTTCAATCAACAAGAGGCAAAGAAGAAAAGGCAAGAGGAGTTGTAGCAACGTAAGGAGCAAATGTTGCGGAGAAAGGCAGACCGTGAAGCAGAAGCAATTCTAAATGAAGCAATGAGGGCTAACAAGCAAGCAAGGAAAGTGATAGAAGATGAGCAGAAAATGATAATAATGTGAGAGAAATTCATTAGACAGGAGCAGGCCAAGGCTGAACATCTACAAAAGGCAGCAACAAAGAAAGAAAAACAAGTAGAGAAGATAAAATTTAAGTCTACAATGGGGGATCCTATACCCTCCCAACATCCTATCCTGCTTGATATGATGAGCATTTTGTCACCATCCTTTATAGCCATCAACAATATGCAAGTTGGGAGTGGCTCACAACAAATGGGATTGACTGCAAATGCAAGCCAGGAATTGCTTGCTCATATAGCAACATGCCTTCAAGGAGGTATTAACCAAGTATCACCTCCTACAAGTGGACCTGACTCAGCTATTGGTGGATATCTCACCCCACCTCCTTTTCCTAGGAATATGGACAATTGATTATGTGCATATTGAATTTTGTTTTTTGATCAATGTATCAGTATATTTTGGTGATCTGGTTTGCAAATCAGATCTGTTTATCTACTTCAATTTATAACAGTGATATGATTATAAGATGTGATAATGTTGTTGTAATTATGTTTCAAACCTCACATATGTTTAAGGTGAGAAGCTCAATACAAGCTTTGAGTAATATTTTCATATGTTTCAAGTATGTTCTAGCCATGTTTCTCTCTCGCACCACCCAATCAATTATTGCAGTTTGATTCAAAATATAACTATGATATGATTATAAAATGTTCTAATGTTGTTGTTGTTGTTTGTTATTGGAACCTTAAATTTGTATCTCTTATATGTTTGATGAGGGTTTCAGCCTTCTATTTTCTGTGGTCTCACTAATTACACTATGTTTCAGTGTTTGTCAATAAAAATAATCACAAAACTTTGTTTGCAAATACAATTTGCAGACAACGATATATTTTTTGCAAACAATGATATTATATTATAAGATTGTATATATATATATATATGCAGACAATGATATATTCTTATCAGATTATGTGTATATATATGTATATATACACATAATATGATAAGAATATATCATTGTCTGCAAATAGTAACTTGCCAAAAAATCCTCGAGAGATGATGGGTTTAGGGCTTAAAGATGCCCGGAAAACCGCGGTTAGGTAAATCCATACACGTGGTTTGATGAAGGCATATGGGGCACATGGTTAACAAGGTAATGTTGTCAGGTTGAGATTAAAGCGACCACCTCCTAGTAGACAATGATATGTTCTTATCAGATTGCATATATGTATTTGTAGACAATGATATATTCTTATCAATTATCAGTATCAAAAATTAACAAAACTACATGTTAATTATTAGATTAATTATATATATATATATACACATAGACACACACACATATATATAGCTATATATGTACATACATATATGCATAACCATATATATGTATGTACATATATACCTATCAATATATATGTATATACATGCAGATATATAATTAATATAATACTAACTAATCTCATAATTACTGTATACTATTACTCATTTCATCTAACTTTTAGCCATATATATAAAAAGACACATTTTTCAATATTACTAGGTCATTTCCAAAGTAAAGTCATAGACTTTACCTATCATTAACGTTGAATGTCTTTTATTGATTGCGGAGAAGTCCTCGCATGCCTGCCAATAAGAGACCAATGCCAATAAATATATTCGTCCAATCAAATAAGAATTTATAGGAAAACTATATATTTATGAACATATGTATATTAGAAAATGTAAACATATCATAAAGCATTCAGAGCAAAATGTCCCTATAGAGTTTATTGTGTTAACAAACACAACTTCGTTGGTATGTTGATAATCCACGTACTTGATTCACCTCTCCACGCTCCCGCTTGCCTGCAAAATAATTGTAATAATCGAGGGTAGTACTCGGTACTCGTAACATTCCCACATCAAATCATCCTTACAATATTGCATGCACAACAATAAGAGTTTTGATTGGAGCATTAAAATCCACAATGTTTTGATCCTTGGTATGAAGCTGAAAATAACAATGTGTATTTCATATGATGGCACCATACATGGCAGAGTGCAATAGAAAGGACATATATATACATGTATATGTGTGTATACATGTATATCTATATGCATATACATGTACATATACATATATTTATTGACAACCGTTGCACAAATCTGTTTGAGGGTGTGTATTGTGCATATACTTCGTGCCACGACTTTCAATAAATATATGTATATCTATATAAATATACATGTCTATGTATATACATATACATTCATACATACATATGCATATACATGTGTATATATATTTGTATATACATATATATGTACATGTACATGTATATGTATGTGTGCATATACATGTACATGTATATGTATATGTATATGAATGTACATGTATATGTATATGCAAATACATATACATGTATATGTATATACAAATATGTAATCTAATTATTGAAACACATAAAATAAGTGGAAGAAAATAGATAAAATAAAATAAATATATTGTATGTTGTGATCTGATTACATAATGGATAATGCTCATTTGAACAACTAACTGAAAACTGAATAATTTGTATGCCTGAAAATAATGTACAAACACTGAGTACATAAATATAAAAGAGTATATTGAATAATGAAACAGGCAACATAAATGTAAATATGGTATACTAATAAATAAAAACATAAATTTATTTATTATGGGTGTACCAACATGAATAAGCTCCCTTTTAAGAGGAATGTGCATAGGTTGTCTTAGTAAGCTTTGAATTTTGCAGAGGATATACAGGGAATGACCCTTGAAATTCCCTCTTATAAAATCATTGGAATGTGCAAATTGAATTTTTGTGGGAAACAATATGTCATTTCATTTTGCAGTGGCCAATTATGCCTAAGTTTTGTTGTGGCTTATAGGAAATCAAATTTATATTTGGTGTAATTGACAAAATAGGTGGCTTGCATAAATTCAGTCATACATATGAATTATAATATGTTTTATGTTTTTTTATATGTACGGAGGTGAATTTTGTAGAGGACATGCAGTGAAAGCATAGGAGAATTCATAATGAAAATGACGCTGGAAATTACCTCTTATAAAATGATTGACTTTCAAATTTGAATTTGAATTGCCAAACAATCGGTCATTACAATGGTGCGTTGAATGAAAAAAACATATTTACAATTATCAATTAACCTATTTCAAGTTATGTTTATATGTGGGCCCGGTCAAAATATCACGTGGGTCCGCTAGGAGGTGGTCACTTTAATCTCAACCTCATCACATTACATTGTTAACCATGTGCCCCATATGCCTTCATCAAAGCACGCGTATGAGTTAACCACATGCCCCATATGCCTTCATCAAACCACACGTATGAGTTAACCTAACTGCGGGTTGTTGGGCAGCTTTAAGCCATAAACTCATCATCTCTCACGGTTCTCTTCCTCATTTTCATCTCTATTATCTATATAAGATTATACATATATAATCTGATATATATATATATATATTAGATTACATATGTACGCTCTTATATAGATATATATCTATATCAGATTACATGTGTAGTCTTATATGGATATATATCTATATCATATATCTATCTAAGATTATACATTTGAAATCCGATATATATATCAAAAATGACAGCGAAATTGACATCCCTAAGATAGCAAAAGGGTCTCTTTAGTTGGTATCAAAATTGACTTCAAGAGGCTCTCTTTAACATATATCAAAATTGACATCCCTAAGATACCAAAAAAGAAAGGGTTGCCATGTATAAAATTTTAGGTATAAAATTGGAGAAAGCAGAAAATGAAATTTTATGTAATGTATATGGAGGTTGTCATGGATGTTAGCAACTGCATAGTGACTATCCATTGTTGTTATTTAACTGAGGTTCAGAAAGGATGGGAGAATAGTTCATGGGGAAGGAAACTAATTGTGCAAAAGAAAAGAGTTGCATTAAATAACTTTGATTGGTTTAAAGTCATGCTTGTGAAGATTAAGGTTTGTTTTAATCTTCAAGAAGTTGGTTTTACCTAAGCTGAAAAAGAAAACTCTGCTTGAACTAGCACTAGTTTTACCTTTTTTGTAGTTGGATGATATTTTTAGCATATGTGTTCCATGAGGATATGAACAAATGCAAAGTAACTAAGTTATAGGGATATTAAACTGATAATGCCAACGTGTTTATTAAAGATAACTATTATAGGGATATATGGCAAGAAACTTGGGCATTATTAAATGGCAGACATTGATAGAGGATCATGTTAAGGTCCATGTGATGAAACCGTACACGGCTTGATATGATGAAACACTACAAGGCATTACTGTATATATATATAATTTGATAATAATATGTCATTGTATGCAAATACAATGATATATTATTATCATATTATATTATATATATATAGTCATGTCGTGTATATATATATCAAGCCTCATGTTGTGTAGGGTTTCATCATATCAAGCCATGTAGGGTGTCATCACATGAACATGTATATATATATATATGTTCTTATCAGATTGTATATATATTTGCAGACAATTATATATATAATTGTCTGCAAATATATATATACTATATGATAAGAACATATCATTGTATGAGAAGAATATATCATTGACTGCAAAAATATATATACATTCTGATAATAACATATCATTGTTTGAAAATAATATATCATTGTCTCAAAATAATATATCATTGTCTGAAAAAATATATATACAATCTAATAAGAACATATCATTGTCTGAAAATAATAAATCATTCTCTACAAAAATATATATACAATGTGATTAGAACATATCATTGTCTGCAAAGCTTCATATGATGAAACCCTACATGGCTTGATATGATGAAACCCTAAAATATTTGACTATGTGTATATATATATATAATTGTTTACAAATTGTAATCTTAAAACTGGTTTAGAAATTGGGACAAAAAGTTGTATACCCATTGTCTTTTTAATGATTATAATGTAGGGATTCGAAGAGAATCCAACAAAATCTGTATACCCATTTAATTTCATGTGCATATTATAATTACTGAAAATAGAAAACGTCTACCCATTAACCTGTATCCTGAAACCCCTCAATAATTTGGAGAAAAAACTGAAAACCCATAAAATTTTATGATTATACTGGCATTTAACAATATACCCATTAAATTTCATGATTAGACTTGGTCAAAATTCCGTCGTTGTTTTGTTTATATTATATTACATAAGATTAGTTCATAGAAAAATTTCAAAAGAAATCATAGCACTCAAACACCATTGACGCCAAAAAAAACCCACTGTTGAACAAACAATCTTGCAGGTGAATAGAGGTGGGGACGTTTTATGCAGCTCCATATAAGATTACATTAAAAAAAATTCAAGATTAAGTTCAAGATTATATACCCATTAAATTTCATGATTATACTTATCAAAATTTCGTCAATGTTCTATTTAAATCACATTACATGTGATTACTTCATAGAATAATGTCAAGAAAAGGCATAGCGGTCAAACCCTCGATGCCATAGACAGAATAATTCACGAGGGATCAAATTTCTACCATTCACATGTAAATAGAAATGATTACAGTCAAACCCTTAATTCCATACACAAGAATAATTTTTAAACACACCAAAATGCACTCAAACACCGTCGAAGCCAAAAAAAACCCACTGTTCAGCAAACAATCTTGCAGGTGAAGAGAGGTGGAGACGTTACCTATAGCAAAAGGGAGCCAAAGGATGTCACCATGGTCGCAAGAGCAAAATTCGACGGCAGGAGAGAGGAGGCAGCCATGAAAATTCTAGAAGGAAACCATGGGAGCTGATGAGTTTAGGGCTTAAAGCTGCCCAGTAACCCATTGTTAGGTTAACACATACGCGTGGTTTGATGAAGGCATATGGGGAATGTGGTTAACTCATACACGTGGTTTGATGAAGGCATATGGGGCATGTGGTTAACTCATACGCGTGGTTTGATGAAGGCATATGGGGCACGTGGTTAACATTGTAATGTGATGAGGTTGAGATTAAAGTGACCACCTCCTAGCGGACCCATGTGATATTTTGATCGGACCCACATACAAACATAACTTGAAATAGGCTAAATGATAATTGTAAATAGGCATTTAAAAAAAAAAAAATTATTTATAATGAATGGGTATGGGCAAAATAATGAAGATGTAGGGGACAGAGGTTAAAAAACACCCTTTTTGAGCACCTTTCACTTTACGAGTTCCATAAAGTGTGTTTTAAATACCCAA